>KN892377.1:15935-27214 GCA_000934455.1 Apostichopus parvimensis
ATAGCTAATACAATGTTCATTTTCTTCCTGGCAGAGCTTTACTAGATGACCATGATTTTCTGGAAGCTCTCGAAGAAATACCGAAGGAACCAGTTCCGTATTTCCGACAGTTTGGAGAGCGTCCTCAGAGTCTGTCCAGAATTGGAGATGCCCGACTCATATCACCCCCTCTGAGGGCTTCCTCTCAGGTAGACATTGATATCTTAGAATAAACCAATAAAATGTGCATCTTCACTGGTTATTAAGTGTTGAAAGAAAGAAATACTTTTAAGAACCGAATAAGCATCCATCTAATTAAATTGTTTCTAGGCCTTCATAGTTTACATGTATTATGCACACAAGAAAAAAAATTGATATTATTTGATATTGAGGGGTTTCTCTGAACATGAGTTTATAGCAAGCTTCATTAGGACATGTCATACCTCCTTCTCTTTTGACAAGACTTATTTTGGTACTTGAGTAATCTTTTTGTGGCAGGGATTGTAAACAATGAGCAGCAAAAGACTTATTGCACAATGTTGCTCCTTTCAACATATTTAACAGGTTAAAAAATGTCATCTTTAACCTGGAAAGTCGTTCTATGCTTTCCAAGGTTACAAATGGAATGGCTAATGTAACCATCACTAATGTGACATGTCTTCATTAACTTGAATGCACAGAAGATAATGATGTAAACTAACCCCCCAAAAAACAAGTACAAATTAACTTAAGTCTAGGTGAATAACTAAGAGATGGTTATATGATTATTAGATGGATGTTTACCTGTTTTCTTTGATAATGTGGAAACTTGAAGACCATCAACATGGTTTAGTTTACCAGAAACTGTTAAATTTGCATGCATAGGAAGCATGGACACCTAATTCAGTTCTGAGACAGTGATATTCTGTATGGTTTGTTCTTCCAGCCTGAAGTTGACAGAGAGGTGGCAGTTCAGAGTGTTACGTTCATGGACGACACCATTATGAAAAGGGATTCAAAAGGAGCTGACACCCCTGCGCAGAGAATGGACCAGTCTATGGACATTGAATCAGTCCCACATCCTCCCCCGGCTGATATCGATGTCACCCATGAACAAGAGTAAGGAGATAAGTTTGAACTCAGAGATGATTTAATGTCGGAAAGTTGACAAATAAATATGATGCATGCGTGAATCATGGCATGAACCCCCCTCCCCTTTTCAAGTAGTCAGACTTTTTTCACCCCATTTTATTCACCCCCATCAGAGGGTCCTTATGTCAATCACACCTAGTTATTAAAAATGAATCCTATTTTGAAACAGAAACATTTGCAAGTACTTTGTTGAAATTTCTCTATTGGTTAATCGCTGTGACACAGTCAGTTCATATCGAAAAATTTTCAGCTAGAGGAAAGTACATTATGAAGTTACTCAATCATACTTTGAATGAACTGCGATACAGCCGCATACTCTGTATCTGATATTATTGTTGTTGTTATTAATGTTATCGTAACTACTATCGTTACTATTATCATCACTGTATTTATTGTTTATTAGTATTATTTAAGAAAAAACAACAGGAAGCCTTCCCCATTGTTAATACCACAGACAGTTTCAGAGATTCTCACAGCAGCCATTTTTGTTCTATCCCAAGGTCCTTTGTTCGTGTTTGCCCGAGTGGCCACACGGACTTAGACTACCAACAGAGTCTGATGGAGGAAAAACTGAGAAATGAGCAGCAGGTCCTCAAAAGGTGAGTAAAAGGGGTCAGGGAGGGTGTCATGTGGAGCCAAGCGGGAACAGACAAAAGGGGGGGGGGGGGGTGCAGTGAGGAAGATCAACAAGTTTTAATCAACCAGTGGTTCTGAGGGCAGTGTCTTAAACCTGTAATCTTCATCTAACTTAACCACTTTCTGATGAGGGGAGGGTAAAGTGGTGGGGAGGGGGGGGAGGGTTGGACATTAAATTGTCCTTCCAACTAGGACTGTTAAGCTCAACAGCTTTGAGAAGAAACGTGTGCATATTTTGGAACGTAAATGGCACGGTGTGTTCCAGGGTATCAAATTGAAGGTTTATAGAGTTGAAACTTTCTGGTTACATACGTTGCAATTGGAGAAGATAAATTGTGGGATTTGCATATGCATAATAATCACAAAGATGCTTAGAATTATGTTCCTCTCACATTATTCAAATATAAATTTTTCTTCCTGACTATTCTCTTATAGTTTTTGAGAATATTTGTGAGGTTGTTTCTCAATCACAGATGAATAGACAGTATTAAAGCTTTTGTAGAGATTAGTGAGCATATGGGCTCTTAAAGGCATTGAAGACTCGCCCCAAACCGCGGCCATATGAAAAAGTTAACTTTCTGTTGCTTGCAAGTGACGTTTTGTTCGTGTCGCTACAAAATGCAGACAGTAATGAAACGTGATACCTCTTTAGCTGGACCTGAGATGTCCATCGCTGTATCGTTTAAACACTTTGCTGTGGGTATTGACCGCAGCTGTATGTACTGACTGTACACTAGTGTCTAATTACCGACGGTAGCAAGCTGTGTGTGTATTTTCTGGGATCGATGGTGGTGTCTAACACTTCTGTTACACCTCATTCAAAACTAGGTCAGATTACCGGCATTAGACGTTTCTTTTTGCGCGAGTCTTCACACCCTTTAAACATTTCTTCCCGTTTTTGACAGGTGTCCAGAATTTGGGATGCTGTTAGAATCAGTCTTAGAGAACACAATCTTTAACGTGATGTCCGAATCCTTGAGAAGAGAGGTCAACCTCACAGCCCGTCCGAGATTGATCGCTCTACCCCCCTCTCTGAAACCCCAAACTCCACCGCAAACTAAAATCGCTGGATCCAGATCTGGTTCGGCGACCTCTCATCACGGCAGCAGAAAATCCCATGGAGTCAGTATAAACAACAACAGCAGCGTCAAGTCCTTGGAGGAGGACGATGTTGACAAGGACAGAGCCAAGAGCCATACTGAATATGCATGAGTTGACGGTCTAATGAAGATTTTGATTGGTCTGTTGCTTTCTTTTACATTGGAGGATTATTTGATCGCAGATATCTGTTTCCCTGTTCCGAGCAAGATTGTTTTCATAGACTGAAGTAAACAACCAAGATCTTTTATCATGTCGTGATTTGTTACGATATTTGTTAAAACAAATGGATCTATTTTCAATTTCCAGCCATCTTCTGTGGAATTTTTTCATCACTAAAGTGCATGCATATCCAGAGAACATCACATTATCTTTATCACTTTGAGAATGTTGTCTGACTTATTTTTTTTTTTTTCCCCCGTTCTTGTTTGTTGATAGTTTGAGAAAAAGTGTCTTAAAGAACAAATGTAGAAAAGAGAAGGAAAAAAAGAGGACAATAATACAACACAAAGGTTTTTTTCTTTGACTTGTTATATAAAATATATTTAAATATATATTTAAATACAAAGGTACAAGTGTTTCTATCAGATAAAATGGTACATTGTTTTAAATGATGACTTTAGACCCCAAATCTTTTAAATCTTTGATATGCGGTTCCTCGGATGCAACAGAAAATTTCGGGTGCATTCAAATGAGACCAATGGCCTCAGATTGTACGTTTACAACATGCTATATATTTGTCAAGTGGTGATGTATGTTATCAAAGGATGCTCTGCTTATTGACATGAAGTTAAATGAAAAAAGGTTTGGTCGAGTTATTAGAAATAATTAACCAATGGTTTCACGTAAACCGTTGGGCCTGCACCAAGCCTACATTGTCATCATTTTAGTCTTTAGGGAGCTTTCCAGATGTTTGACACTTCTTTAAAGTTGAATATTTTGAAAACCGCAATAGCTATAGCACCATTTACTAGCATTCAAATTGGTATGTCAGGACTAAAACCCTGCCCTTACGTCATCCTTGAAGCATTTGCATACAAACACATCGGAAGATTTCTTGGGCCTTTCTTTTCTTGCTTGTTTTTTCCTTTTTTACTCCTTTTTTTGGAGTATTTTCTGCTCACATTTATTGGGAAATATTCCTTATTTCAGTAGCCGTTTTTGTTGGCTTTTTTTATTAAACTTCTCCAATCTGTGGAGTACTGAAGAAAATGTTATTAAAAGGTTTATGTACATTAATTTACATTTATTATTAAACTATTTACAAAAATATTATCATAAATAAGGCAAGTTCAGCAAGAAACCTCACATCGGAAACTCTCTTAGGGTAATACTGACTCTTACTAAGATAAATATTACGTATGAAACTTTTTACTAAAATATCTTAAAAACTATTTTCACTGACTGTAAAAACTGTACACTAGGCAGTTGATTTTGAATACAGAACATAAAAACACGAATGGGTAAAATATGTGTTATTTATAATAAAAAAAAATGTTGTCTTCTTTTGTTTTTTAATTAAGGCACAAAGACTTTTTTTAACACACAAAACTTTACAAGACCCTTACTGGCCAAGTCACACACTTAATCCATGGATTTGCAAATATAATTGGCAGCATTTTGTAGATTTCTAGATCCTTATATAATTGAAAATAAAATATTCTTCTTTTCCATAGCAGTGTCAATAGCAATGTTTTTGCATAGTTGGCAATAAGTGTAAGGTCCTGTTTTTTTAATTCATTTTTTATCCTCTACAATGGTTTCACAGGATTATCTTTTGCAAAACACTTATATTTCTTTACTGGACCTTTTAAACTTCCTTAAACATGGAAGGAAACATCTTAAATAGTAATAATATTGACTATAATAATAATAATAATCAGAGCTAAAATAATTTAAAGTTTGACAGCCAGAGAATTGTAATTCCAAGTTTAAACTCACATCCTCAATATGAGTGTATTTCCATATGTATGATGTGAAATACGTGAATGTTTATCAAAGTTACAAAAGGTCTCAATATAAACAACACGTCACTGAATAAATAAAGACTTAACTTGTATTCGTTTCTCGCAGGCTGTATCTTTGTCAACATATTTGTTATCTTATCATAACTAATGCAAATATTAAAAAAGCTTTCAGAATGTAATCACACACACAAACACATGTATTATCATCATATAACCAAGTATTGCATCATGTGGCAATGTCTGTATTGAATCGAAAAATTAAAACGTTTTCGTAACATATTGCTCAGATCAGGTGCAGATTGAGGATTTTTATAGGAAATGTGGTCGCGGAAGTGGGCTCCCTTGAAAGAGGGTAAGGGGTATCCTCTCCCGGAGGTTAGATGCCAAAGGGTGCATTGTGAGGCATATTTCGGCTGAGGCTATTAGGCTATAAAGTAAGCTCATAGTTACGTATACAAGCAAGATTGTGCTAATAAATACTTTTGAATTTTTGTGTGGAGATTGCTCTCCCCCCCCCCCCCCACAAACATGGGTCCACGCCAGCAAATGTTGACGAAATGCAGATGCGTTTGGAACGACTTCAATTTTCAATATTTTAATGTAGCCTTCTAATTACATGTTCTTATCAATCACTTGGCAGAATGTAGTTACCAAAATAGTAGGAAACAAACCTGCCATTATCATTTTCATAGAAAATGCTAAATGTAGAGTCTATGCCATAACTATGTTTATCTATATTTTCAAAATTTTCCTCCCACCTCCTACACAGTTATACTTCCAGATTGGTCACTTTTTCATGCAAAGTGTAAGTCTGTGAGCCTCGAGTGCTATGCATTATGGATTTATTCTTCGCACTTTGGTTGAGGTAGGTAGATAGGTAGGTAGGTAGTTACATCATCCTGATGATAAGCAGCTAACTCCCCTGACATATCCTGTGTCTTCTGATCTAAGCATATTTGACGCTAGGAATCTAACTTGCTTCATCAACATTCTCAAAATTGAGACAATTCTTGAACACTTGTGATCAGCACAGACCAGTCTCACTGTCACCACCAGTTGCATCATCTCGTCCCACTGCTGCTACCATGTGACTTCTAACGCACAGTATAGATTGCTCGGAAACCACTGAAATTGGTTCGGCTGTCAGTTCGTAGTCTCAACAATACATCATTCCCGCTCGAGACGATACTTAACTGATTTCTGGTTCCACAATATTTGTGTTGTGTTTTACCAAAAATGTCATAAATCTGGAGGAGAAAAACAACATCACAAGAATTTATGGAAATGTTACAGCGATATAATGTTATTGATGGAAAAATATATAACATTACTAAAGTGAGACAAAGATAGTATGTAAAGAAATATTTTTTGGCTAGGAGATGTACAATAAGTTTACTTTAACAAAATCGCAATAACTGATGCAGCCTGTCTTGAAATTTATGTCTATTTGAAAATAGAGGAACTTTTGTGCTCGTCAGTTCCATTCCATCCACACTCCACCCCACCCCCCACCTCCCCCACCCAGTAACATAATACTAAATGTTGATAAGCAGCTGGATGAACAGGAAGGCCCAGGACTAGTTTCGTAGTGTTCGTGACTTTCCTTGTTGAAAAGTAGTAACAACTTTACGAAGAAGACTTGACCTACCTCAAGTTTGTCATATCTGCAGGTTGGATAGTGTCCTTGCATGGAGAATCTTGAGAAGGATAAACTTATCTGACGTCCAGGCTTAGTTACAATTCTGTAGCGACAATCAGCGTTCGATGGATACCGTCTTGGGTAGTCGGGACTTTTAATTGTTCCACTATTGCCCACGTACAGACGATCGCAACCTAAATCAAAGAATTAAAGAGGAAATGCTTAGGGTTAGGTAAAATAAATGTATTAAAGAATTTTGCAATTAATTCCTATTTTTGTTGTTAAATGTTTCTCAAGCATTCGAATTATGCAGACAAGAGTCGCTATATAGTTTCATGGGTTTTGTCACGTTGTCCAATCAGGTGGTCCAAACTTAAAGCAAAGTGTAGTCTGCAGTTACGGTCACTAAGCAACCGGTTCGTCTGCGTCGATCATTTGTAACAGCGCCACTTACTTGACATTGATTGTAATGTGTAGCCATCTCGGGAATGACAAGCAATACCCTTGACAAATGACATCATTTCTTTCGAAGAGCAACGCAGAACAGTAATTCTCTGAGGTATTGTCACGAAACTATCTCTTAGTATACCAGCACCATTTTGACAAGACGTTAGCTCAAATATTCAACATGTTTCTTTTGAAATTTGTTTTGACTTCACTCTTAGAGATAGCCTATATACAAAAGTTCTCACTACGCTGCCATGTGGACCAAATCCGCGAAGTTTCCAATCCTGCGTGTGAAGGAAAATCGGCCAACAATATAACCACCAATCGAGAATGCGAGCCGTTCATGTATTAGGCTTGAGCATGCTACGGGCCTACACATGCACATTACGGTACTTCATCTATATCTAAAGTGAGATTTGCCATTTTGATTCCGTTTGACCCTTTGCTTTAGCCAACCGTTTTTCTCTGACCCCTGTAATTGTAAAATACTAATTGAGAAAACTCTGGCCTACAAGGTTCGGGAAGTCGTGTAACAAATAAAATCTGATATTGATCATTTTGTGAATGGTTTGACTTACGATTTGATGATCTTCCATCTTTCCTTTCATATGATAATGCGTAACCGCTATCCTCATCAACGGTCTTCACTACAATCGAAATCACGTTATCCATGAAGGTTAGTACGTAGTCAGATTTTTCACCGCAGACACTTCGTTCTTTTGTACCTTCTTTTATCTTAAGATATTCTCCTAAATAAAAATGAAACAAACATGGAAGCGATTTAAAATATATATTTCATCAATTGACTATATAGGTTTGCAATGTTTTACATACTACTTTGTTTATCTCAAGATTAACTTCACAGCTATGAACAATGACCTTTGTATATTTAGGTTCTTATGAAAACTAAAATTAGCATAAGCTGTGAAACAGGAATACCCCGCCGAGTAGGGAAGGCACCTTAGGCTTTGAAAAAAAAACCAAGCAAAACATATTCACACAGCTACGTAGTAAACAAAAATTGCCTTTACCAACCTTAACCAACCTTTAACTTTTATAATCTTACCACTTTATTTTATGTAATAATTATATTAATGCATACATGTATCGTTTAAGGGTGTTCTTACCTCGAGAGCAATCAATAACGCTGTTGATTGTCAATATAAACGATTTCCCAAAGGGAGCTACCAATGTGGTGGTACATCCAGAATCCCCTGTAGGATGTGATTGGGTGTAGGAACCAGCTGGATCCTGCAAGAGCTGCTTGCAAGCTCCTGTGAGTAAATAAGAAAGTTTGCTAGGTTAATAAAATTGCGGTGCTCCTGCAGGGAGCGAGGGCGCAATGCTAAAACATTCCAGTGTGTAGTTAGGTAGATGGGAAAGTACAGATGTGGAGTGTGGGACAGGTAAGAGAGGAGCGAAGTAAATTATATAAGTCCATTCCTCTTTGTTTTAATTTGACTTCAGCCAGTACCACTACTAGGCTATGGAATGGTCTTTCTCTATGTGAGTGAATTGTTGAATATGATAAATGTGCGCGAAGAAATATCACCGAGTAGGGACAATGCTTTTTATTTTTTAATTTATTTTATAAACTGTACTTTCATATCCTGCTCAAAGCACTCGCACTGACAGTATGAGCAGCATGGATATCCGGTTTCTATGGGATAAAGGTTAGGAACTGTTGATACTGTCAGTACGAGTGCTTTAAAACATGACATGCGAGGACAGTATAGAGGGGTATTAGCATTAGTAAAACTGGCTGGAAATTTTAGAGAGGTTGAAATAAGTAAAATGAAATGTGCTACATGAATTTTTTTTACGGTTGTTTCATATTAAGACACTTTTAAAAGATTTTTTTTTCTTCAGAAAGTGACCTGTGATAGCGGCGGCTTCCTGGTTGACCTGTATTTACTTGGCAATTACGATATATACATTCTATGCAACTGGCATCCATTACATGGGCATTGGCTGGTCAGTTGAAATTCCCTAAGGTATGGTCACCGACTGTCCGGCTGTCCGAATCAATTAAGACAATGATGGGTACCAGTTCTGCCCATGAATTGATCTTTTAATTATTCCTAATTTAATTCCAACAATCCACACGGAAAGAGGAAATGCAAGATTTAACTGAGCATTAAATTTTTCACCCGACTCGTCATTTATGTAGATATCTCAAACTTTGTAATATCTCCCATTATACATGAAACCTATAGCTTCAAGGTTAACAAAAATTCTAAATTTTACAATTCTGTCAGAAAAATGAGACTAAACTGTCTAGAAAAAAACCTTGTTGCTGTTCTAATTATTAACTGACAGCTGAAATCTCTTTCCACTTTCATGGTTAGAAAACTTATTTTTTTCTGACATTTTTAAAAAAACGACTATGCGAAAGACACAAATTTGATAGAGGGAAATAGGAAGCTTCCAAATTTAATATTTAAGTTCTTTGCCCTAATGGGACGTCATGGTTAGTGAGAGCAAGCATGGCGTAGAGTGACATAACCAGGGATTTGCAGCAGGCTCACCAGTTCATACTTTCGCTGTTTCAATCATGAAAATTAAATTATCAACATCATCACCTGATTTAAGGCAGCTTGAAAACAATGATCCTCGTTTTCTGAAATCTTAACTTACACTGTTATGAACTTACCACGTTCGGCATTTACTTCTGCATCTAGTACACACGGCTCATTCTCACAGGCACGTTGTACACTTGGTTTAACCTGGGACGCGCATGCGCCTGGTACACGTTGTCCGTTCTGTTGACATGTCACTGAGCGTGTCTGTACCCCGAGACCACAAGAGGCGTCACACTGTGTAGAAAAGACAAGCACAATGCAAACGTTATTCTTGCATAAATAATTATCATGAAATCATTTGCTACTCATATAGCAACTTATTTACAGTGATGAATTCCATTAGATGGGGGTGGGGTAGTCAGGGTAAGGATTGGCGAGAGGTTGGGGGTGGTTAGGTTTGGGGTGATACATCATAATGACCCGGGGTCAATTTATTTGGAGGACCGTGGGAAATATGGGATAAAAAAATTATGCATTCTCATTCTTATAATAAACGAGACCCTGTGAACTATATAGTTGTCCTCGGGAAGTTCGAACTGACTCTCGACGCCCCTTGTTACGGGACAAGTGTTTGTCAATTACGGGTTCTCGTCGCATTATAACCTGGCAGAAGATAATTATAAAGGACGCATCCGAAATATGACATATCATGATTCACCTATTCCATAATTAACTTCTCTTTTTTTTTTTTTTTAATTTCTCCCTCTCCTTCACTTTTTCAGACACGAATGTGTTTTCAAATATTTCCATTATTGTCAACATGACATGCCATATTTTCTAACTGCAATTTAAAGTTGCAAGACAACCCCCCCCCCCCCGCCCTCGCCCGCTGTGGTCAATAAGAGTGTAGGTCTTTATAACTTGATAGATGCATTGATGTAATATGTATGCTTGACTTAAGCTAAGGCTATTTCTAATCTGTGGTTGTGCGACAATTCGATCGAGAGAACAAGAAGTGTCAATGGCTAATTAATGAGTGCTTAGACTCATTTCCCCTAATTTCCGGAACCTTTACTTGATCTTCAAGAAACGTGAATAATACTGCATAGCCTATCAAGTGATAAAGTAAGTCTGCTTGTGCTGAGGTGATGTAATATGTTGGTATGATACAGAGAAATGGATTGAAAAGAAGTGTCTGTTTTTTATCTTTCTCTTGGCTTCTATACGTTTTGATATTTCAATTAAACATGGCTACTCTATCCATCCAAAACTTTACAGACCTGGTTATAGAAACAATGCACAGACTATTTTACGCACTAAAATGAAATGCTTCACTACCAGTGTCAACTTATTAGACTTTGTTAGTTGTGTGCTCCCAAGCCACGTGTTTTTGTCACACTAGTAACGTTAAAATATACACAGGTTCGGTAGTTGATTCCCCCGGAGAAATGTGAGTTTAGTCGTTTCTGTGTCACTTCTAAATCTACTATAATCGACGCATGCACTTTCGATGTAATGATACCAATTCCAACACTTTTAACCGATTTTCGATTATGGTCTAGAAATGCAATTTTCGTGATAACTTAGTGAGGTTAAGATGTGAAATTCACCTCATTCCATTGCCCGGTAACCCATGTTGCAGGTGGTTGAGTAGGGCAAGCGAGGTTGTTACATTCTTGACGGGTTTCGGGAAGATCATAGTCCTGGCACTCTATGTCATTAATGCTTCGGGTACCTCTTTGGCATCTGACGTTACGAGTTTGATATCCACCCCCACACGTGACAGTGCACTTAATATAGAGAAAGAAAGGGAAAAGGAAAAACACAAAAGTAATGATATAAGTATAATATAAAAAAAAA
>KN892378.1:0-10182 GCA_000934455.1 Apostichopus parvimensis
CAGAATCTCGACATACTCTGTTGTCTGGTTTATCTATGCAAAGATGAGCACCTTCAAAGAGATAAGAAAATTCATGATCAAGGAGATATCATGTTATTTGCCCCCCCCCCCCCCAAAAAAAAAAAACCCCAACAATTATATGGGCTGCAGGATTGGTAATTCTAGCTAAAGTGCCACTAAAGTTGAATTACAACTCTATATCAGTGTTTGAAATGAAATATTTCCATTATTGTACATATTGCATGGCCACTATTGGGGTATAGATGTTTATGAAGTTTTCTTCTGCAGTGAGGTTTGGCATGTAGTGAATATGGCACACCTAAAAAAATACTATCAGGCCTTCAATATCTTACCAACCAAATTAATGACATGAATATGTTACGTACAGTATTAGTGCCACTTTCCTCTAGAAATAGGCTAGGCTATAGTCCATTAGTTGCATGTTATATTGTCTCATGCATGCAGACCAGACTATCTCTGTAAGCTTTAGTAATATGATTTGGTTATGATTGTTAACTTCTATGATAGGCAGAGCGATAAAAGGTGGAAATTTATGATATTTTTCACAAAAATTTGTTATGACAAAATGGATTGGGAAAACAAAACGAAAAGAACTAGGCCCTATTAACTTTGTTCATACACTTAGAACTTTGCTCAAGCATAGAACTGATTATAATGTTGCATAAGCAATTGCTTGACTTTTGCGAATGAGTTTTACAACTAACCAAACGTGGTAAAAGAATATCATGATTTGTGCACCAATCAGGCCTATAGAGGCCTGGTTATATTTTAACTGTGGAATGGCCGTTCGCCATTTAACAACCATAGGCATAGTGTGTATCCTATACTGTAAGTTACAGACATTACCTTAGATGCCACTAGTATGAGCTGCCTCGATTTGGGCGAGTTGAGAAGCCCTAGATAGCAAAACTTTCCTTTAATTTCGGTATGCAAGAGTTCCATTTTCAGCCAGTCTGAAAAACTTACCTTTTCTCCGTAAGATCCTTCTCTGTTTTATTTTTGTGAAACCACTTGGATAGCTCTCATCTCTTAGAATATCGGCAATTTGTCTCGCGTTTTCTGCTAACTTTCCCATTTTTAGTTGTCGCACGGCACGATCGATCGACTTACTGTTAAATATACGGAAGCCGAAATGTGACAAATACGGATACTGCCAGAGTCCATTACTATTTACATTTTTGCTTCTCTAACGTACCTGCTAGGGCGGACATTGTGTTCAGGGGGACACAATTTACAACAAAATATACAACCGACAAATAATGTCCCCCTTCGTTTAACCATAGCATATACTGTCCGGGAGACAGTCTGTACCATCTGGCCTTGTACAAAAGGTCCGGGGAGACCAAATGTACTGGTAAATCCGGTATAAATTGTCCTGTGGGACTGGGACAGTGTTTACTGAATATGAGATATTTGCGACAGTTTGTACTGCTACACCGGCGTATAACAGACAGATACAGCTTAAAGTAAAGATATGAACAACTGACCAAGTACTGGCGTCGGACTCGGCTGCTCCTTTCACAAACAAGCATGACGTATAAACACAGTTATAAAGTCGTCCTTTCCTAAGGACTATGTCTGCCTAATGCAGCGAAAAAGCCAGAACTATTGCATACTACAAAATATCAAACGCAAGCCTTTCCAAGAAAGTCATCCTCAATTCAGCATAATATTGAAAACACCAACAATATATTGAACAATTTGCAACAAATGAAACATTCCTAACTCTAATAATCTTTTTGGAGTAAAATATGATAAATTACACTCGCATCAGAATTTCATCATTTTCAACATTGTGCAGCAAGAGGATAAATTGCTGCAAAATTGCAGTGAAAGATCTTAACATTTTTGACAGAACCTTAAAGTTTCAATAGTGAGATAATAAACAAGGGATTCTGATTAAAAGGCAAATAAGTTGTCCATTTAACTTAAGCTTTTTTGTTCACACTTTTATAACACTGTCACACCTTCCCGGTAAGTAACGCAAAAACCTGTTCTTATGCTAGGGAACACATAGGGTATGAATCGAGTATATACCGTACTGGCTTAAACATCGCTGTATCGCAAAGTTGTATTATTAGGGAGATTTTAAAGGTTTTCAATTTTGACTCAAAAATGAATAAAACCACAAGGTTATAGCCATGGAGTCTAAATGTCTTTAATAATAATAATAATAATATGAAAATGAATAAACCGACGAGGCTTAGAAAAATGTTCATTTGAGGCACAAAAAGGGAGTTTCATGAATTCGTCCAACATTTCATATCTGACATTCTAAAGTTTATACCTGACTTCTAATCTCATTCAAAGCGAGAAAAACAGTATAAGAACTTTTATTGATCATTAATTGATTCCTTATAGAATAATCCAATGGATAAATTATTGATTTCAAAGTTGGGAGTTCATCTCTGCCTTCTCATCGACAACCGTGGAGTCTAAAGGTCCTTAATAATATGAAAATGAATAAACCCTCAAGGCTTTTGTAACAGTGGTAACCATTTTCGTTTCCTTATCGATGGACTAGGCGAAAGGCGACGAGCGCCATCTACTTTACTATACTACTTGTTATGACAATCGTGTGTGACTGCTACTACTTTTTGTGAATGGTGTTCTCATCCTTTTGACAGAGCCATTCCTATGCTTAGCAAGACCGTGTAATATTCAGGGTAAGTTTTAATTCATGATTGTGTGATAGGAATTAATTGCAGAGTGATGAAGAGTGTAGTTGATTTTGAAATTGCTGTCAAGTAACTTGCCTGCCACCGTAGATCGCCGTTCATTACTGTGCTATCCTAACGCATGTGTGTTGTGTGGCCATGACCTTGACGTTGTAAGATATCTTTGTCACAATGTGCGCTACATCGACCGTGATGTGTTTGCTAAGTTGTTTACTATTGTGCTCCTTTTCGTCGTTATCATAATCAGTGATGGATGATCAAATTTTGTTATAACCATGTTTCCTGGAGATGGGTGAAGGTGTAAATTGGTATTAAAATGCAATATCAGACCTGAGAGTTCTATCATTTCCTTGGCAACCCAATTGTTCAATTGAAATATGCGGCTGATCTAGGTTTGGGAGGGGGGGGGGGGGGGGGGTTGGGTCTTGTGAAATACTTTATAACGGAGGGAGTCTGCACTTGGTTAAATGAAGCTGCCTCCTATGTAAGGGAGCCTGGTAGTACTCCCCTAGAAGTAAATTTAAAATTTAAAACGTGAAATAGTGCATTCTGAGGCATATTTAAGCTATAACATAGGTCTATTTCAAGTATACCGCGAAACAGATAGATTGTGCCAATAATTATAATGCCTGACTAATTAAGGTACTGTTCTAAATCTTTATAGGCTGACCAGAGGCGAATGAAGGATTAAATGAAAAATGGAGTGCTGCTAATTGGTCATTGAGGCCAACTTGTATGTGAGGTTCTCACCAAAGGAAAAGTACAAACATGAAAAGTCAAATGGTGTTCAATTGATAAATATGGTCAGCTCTAAAAATTGCAATGGACATATTTTTCAATAGATTCTGAGTACTCCAACATCACATGAAACTGTTTTCCAATATATACTTTCCCAAACACAGAACATTCTGCACTAACTACCATACTTACTAGGCCTATATTCTTGTTAGTTTGTTACTAACTAACCGTACAATATTCGCAAAAAAAAATGGCGGTTGATCATTAAGGTTCAATCATGGTCAGTGATATTAAGAAAGTCATATATTACTTTTTATCAACTATCAAACACCTATTCAACGAAAAACAAATTGCCATCGCTATAACGAACGAACAAATAAACCTTATCATTGATCAGATAATATATGGGGAGGTACAGCCGAACGCAATCAGCAAGCGTTGTTGACATGCTAAAAGGTAGTACAATATTCTCTGTATGATGATATTAGGATATGATCTTATATTCCCACAAGAACATAATTGTTACCACCAGAGACTGACAGAAGATTCCATTAAGACATTGTCTTGCTACAAACTTGGCAGGTAAGCACAATATGATTTCAGACTAACATGGTCAAGGATTAAAACATTGTTACATATTTATTATAATTGGTGCAGTTGAGAAATAAAGTTCAGCTAGGGTTAGAAGGTACATTTATGAACGGGATTACATTATATGGAATGCACAATAATATCTCTCTCATTTAACTGTTAATTTTATCTAGTAACAAATGTCTGTGGGTGAGTGGGTGTCAGTTTATGCAGGGGCCGCAGATCTATAATTTAAAGTGTATCATCAGTAGTTTTCACTAGTTGCTATATAGGTTTTATGGACTGATAAAACATCCCCTTCGCCTCCCGCATACTAGCTCTAAAGTTGGCCAAAATAACATCGTAAGAAAATGAGTTAGGTGTTAAAAAGTGTACTCTTATTTGGTCTTTGTACAAGAATATTCTATATATATAAGCAGCATTTAGTGTGTGCTAGCTTTCAGCATTTCCAATTCCATTTAATATTATACTTCCTATATTCAGTAAGTTACTTAAGAAAACAATTTTAGTTTGCTTTCTCAAGGACCACTACTAATTGTTAGATGCTGTGGTATTTTGTTTGTATTTTCTTATTTTGCTAAACTTAAGCTGAATGCTATGTAAGTAACTTGGTATCTTTCATGGTTAGGTATAGGTGGGATCAAGTCGATGCAGTGCACCCAAAAATTGTTGCATGTCTGTCATTTAAGCTAGTAACCTTTCATAGTTGTGTTTATTCAATATTCAGTATTTGGAGGCAAACTTAAACATGAGTATTATATTCCTGGTGTAGATTATAATTTACAACATTTTCCATAAGTTTACAAATTACCATCCTCACCCTTACTCTAAAAAATATTGAAGACCAGTTGGCCTATGTTATGCAATATCAAGCTTGTGAGGTTTTCTCCACATAGTGCATTGAAAAATCTTCATTATTACATGAATTTAAAGAGAATGAATTCTCCCTTTTCTGATCCCAGTGTCATGCAAGGTATCAGGATTCATTTTCAATTTGCAGAATTATGATTGTACAACGTGACTACTGTTAAAGTCGCACCAGTTATTTCTAGGCTATTTCCATGGTGTTTCGGTGCACATACGTCTGTGCATGGCGAGTTCTCGGGCTGATCTTTCTTATAACAAATCTCTATTGACTAATGTATTAACTGTAATTCCAGTCAATTACCCTTGTGTATGCGATTGAGAATTGTGTAAATGATAGCGAATGATACCAACTAGAGCCTGTCATTGGTTTTTTGGTAGAATCATCAGAGGGTACAGCTAAAATTAGGTGGAATTCGATTTTAGTGAGTCGATTTAGGTATTTTGTCAGTAGTCTATAAAACTGTGAAATTTTAGACTAATGATAGGGTCCTACAATAACTACATCGTGTACTTGTACCACGTCGTCCAAATGGGTATGGGAGGCAAGGGGGATGATTTCCCCAATCTAAATGGTAGGGTTTGCCAAAAGCATCGTTCATGCCCCCCCCCCCTCCCATTTTCATTTATGAAAACATAAACAACTATTGTAACATCAACTGGAATATGGAGTCTTCTCCTATCAGGAGCTGAAAAAAATGCCAAGATTATCAAAAAACTAAAACATTTGACAAGAGGCCAAAAATTATCTAAGATTTTCACCAAAGTTAATATAGTGTTCACACAAAACATGGACATTTATTGATCATAAATGTACATTTAAAGTGTTTAACGACCACCATTTTGCATCTAAGCATCTTTTATTATTCCAAAATATGTACAGCCATCTCCTTATAAGGAGGTGGCTGTACATATTTTGATTGCAAATGGTCCACAATGGTTGTAGAAGCCAACTAATAAACATTCTGGGGCACACATTTTTCTTTGGTTGATAGGGTGCGGGAACCTGCCAAAAGGCATAGGATTCGCAAAGTCTGGCTTTGCATTGCACTTCCAAATTTACAAATAGAGATGACAGGATTTTGCCCTGGAAATAGCCTCTAATTTAACAAACAATTCTATAGGTGACTGCTCCCATAGCCCATTCACGGGGTCCAGCTTAAGTTGCATTGCATTTCAAGATTAACATCTCAAAGACGGTGTATTTGATTTGGAAATGGTACAGAATGGCCGCGTAGAAGCCATTTCATATCAAAATAAAATCTTGGTCACATATTTTTCTTTGATGGATATAATACATAACCCTGAATAGACATCTAAATTGTAAACAAATTACACTATGAAATGCGGGTAGCCATTTTTCAATCATCGACAAATCATATTGTGACCTGAGTGTCAATACAAGTACAATCAGCTACTACTACAATAATTATTAGAGAGGATTCATATACAGGCTTGCCCAAAATGTAGTCCTAGATTGAATGCAGGGAATTAGAGATTTTTAACTGAATCCTTAGACAAACATGAACATGAATTATTTAATTAGACAGTTCAAACTTGGTTTTAAGCATGAGGGCAGTGAAACATTCACACATTTATATATTGCCCCCAAATTGTAGTGTTCTGTAAATTGTAGTAAATTTCCAAGAGTTCTTTCCTGCCGGTTGTAACCCGCTATGGTTTTCCTCTACATTGTTTCCTATTCATCCAGGGTTCAATTAGACAAATTGATGTCTCAGAGAGGAAAAAATGCTGGCCCAAACAGTTTCAAGCCATCTTTTAAATTGTTATGCCCCACCTAAGTTTCGTTATAGCTAATAATGTATATCCCCACATTCCAAAGAAAGATCCCCCTTCACCTTTCTATATTATTTCTTTTTAATTAATTCAAAAAGTTTATTAAACATCGATATCACGACGGATTGGTTATGCGCAGGCAACCCCTTACAAAGTAGAGTATGGTATATGGCCCAGGTATAGATTACGAACAACAAACATTGGACATCCCCATCTGAAATGTAGATTTAAGATAACATATATTACTATAGCCTTAAAAAACAAACTTTAACAAGTGTAACCACCTTCCTCCGAGTTTCGCGATATTAAAATTTTATAACTTAATGACACAATACCCCTTTCGAGTTGATCTGCAGAAAACAAATCCACAATACACGATTATCTGTCATTTTGGTAAAACATTTTCGACGCCAAAGCATTGAATTACCGAGATAGTAGTAGGCTTCTATGTGGCATAAACTAACAATGGTAGGGTAAAATTGGGTTCATTATACACAAAAACGTAAAGGAAAAAGTGTTTCGTGTCAGAATACCAAATACACTTAAGGTGGCCAAACATCTTCTAAATTATTTCTTGAGGCATTTCCAACATGCCATCAGTCACAATTGGCAAACTATACAACAATTTAAGGAGTAGTTTTGAGACAAGTTTGCAACTATTGCTGCTATGTATTTTGCAAAGATTTTCACTCAACACCAGCTGCGAATGGAAGATATATGCTCTTTCAACCTTCGGTTTACATTGCGTAAAAGATCGATTTGATTTAGGCAGTGTTATGGAGTAAAAGCGATATTTTGCGCGCACCACACAACAGCTGAAAGACAAGATAAATAATAAGAAAATGTACGAAGTCGCGCTAATCGAATAGCAATTCAAAGTAGCAGTGTGGTACTGTAAATGCTTAGGACTGTTTGAGACACCACAGTAGGCCTAGCTTGGTGGAAAAAAGTTTAAATTTTATACTTCACAGAAACATAATTTCCTATGTGCAATTATGTAGCACCATGTATCTGTCAAAGTGCCTAACCTTAAAAAAGTATTGACGTTGTAGATATGTACTATGGAGACTTAAACAGCAATCATATTGGCGAGTGAATTTTGCATTTTGGCAAGTAGATTTTTAGTCACGGTCGCCAGATAGCGAGTAATATAAAAATATTTCGTCGACGCCTGAAAACCTTTTAAAACATGATTTCTCATGGCAGAAATCTTGGATACTTTTCATACATGGTATATGGATTTGTCATATTGAGTACATGAATCCTGTTGCTTGTGGGGCCAAATCCCACTTGAGGTCACCAGAGGTCAAACTCTGAATACCCTTTACGTGATCGTGGAAAATTCTCGTACTTGGTGTGTGGATGCATTGAGTACAAGACCACTATTGTTTTTGGTGGTATGTAAGTTGTCACGTGCATTAGACTGACCTGTGTTTATAATGCCATAGTGTAAATGTACATCAAAATAGTGGTTCGACCCATTTATATTGTAACACCAATTTCTGGTAAACAAGCAGACGTCTAGTGCAATGAAGTAAAATAAAAACGAGTGGCTGGCATAACTTTTGTTGATTATTTTGTAGTCATTGCATTCATCTCTGGCTTCAGACACTGAACATATTATTATTGCGAGAAACACTATAGCTACGATGCACTTGATTACAGCAAAACAGTTTTCAGTGCAGTGTGGCCTATTTAGTAGAACAAGGAATACAAACTTCCATTCGTTATTTTGAAGTAGAGTAGTTGTTTAAAAGGCTGAGGCTGACAAACAGCACACCCCTAGATAATAATCATCTTATTGAATAACGTATGAAAGGTCGTGCAGTTACACACGTAATCGATTATTTCAATAAAGCAAAGCAAGGTATCTCGGGAAAAATACTTTTGTTGCTAAAGTTCAACACTGTAAGTATCATACGCCCATTAAATGCCCCATTGATTTACACATTAATCACAACAGTAATGTGTTCTCTAATTCGAGATATTTCTCACCAGCTAAACGCTGGATAGCTGACAAGTTGGCCATTCATGGCACCATCAATTTTCCGTTATCATGACCATGCAGACTTTCTGCTACGAGAGCACTTGTCAACAAACCGCTTTACTCAGTCGTAAACAATGTTCGTACGCTGCATGCACCACATGTGCTTCCATTCATGCAAGCCACAAAAAACAGATCCTAATCGAGAACAGCAAAAAACGTTGTTCTCCTGCTGCTTTTTGTCAAATTTACTGAAGGAAAACATTCGGGCGGATTGATATAGACGCTGTAGCCGCGGAGGTTCGTTGATTGGATCAAAGGCTAAAAGCAATTTTGTGCCATAAGATATCATCATACACGACTTCAAGTGATGTTAATCTTTCTTTTTAGTTATATTTTGTGATAATCGAAGTGGTTGTATAGCTGCCAGCAGGCAAGCGTTTCCATACAACATCGTCGATTATTTTACGGCACACAATGTTTCACCAGGTACAAATAAATTATTAATAACAGATGTCATTTTTTCCCTTGTTATTGTATTATTTTTGCATTGAATTAATGAAGAATTTGAGGAAAACGTCTGTCTGATGGCTAATAGAACCATCTCAACTATCAAAAAATATCGTTAAACCAAAGAACAGATGCATCTCACACTCTTCCCAAAAATGTGACTAATAGAAAGGGTAAACGTCTCTTTCCTTAAAACAAAACAGATATGTGTTGTGCTGGTAGTTCTTTGTTTATACATTCACAATGAAGGGAACATGGCTTTGATAATACTAAGCCATCTGTAATCATGAAATGTCACTAAACGAATTACAAATAGTTTATATATAAACCATTATACCAACTTGATGCAATTGATTATTTGAGGATTCAGGTCACTACCTAATCAATCGAGGGAATTTATGAGTTTGTTTAAGTTTTTAGCACAATGTTTGGTCAAGAGCAACCCGAATGACCTACATTACGACTAATTTAGTCTATAACCTAAGTTATTACTCAGAGTTAAACTCTAGTTTCTTCTGGTGAAAAGGCTGGAAACATTAGAAGCGGCTATACATTGGCCCCAAGACAGTCCGGTTCCCAAGTTTATAACGAGTCCTTCCATTCGTTTCTGGCCCTTGCGCAAAATCAGTTGGGAAAATTGTGATCCCCGTCACCTCTCCTGCGCTGTTGTGAATGTTTTTTCAATTTTTTGCACAAACATTACGTACACTAAAAAAATAGCAGATATGTTAACATGGCGACTCTCCTAAGTCTAAATGCAATACATTCTGATTTTACCCAATTTGCCTTACTCGATCATACAGTTTGTCGCAGTTTGTTACTGCAAATAACCACTTTATCTATGCATAGCGCTACCCACTGGCGGATCCAAGGGGGGCCAAGGGGGGCCATGGCCCCCCCCCCCAAGGTGAGCCAAAAAGTGTTTCCGAACATCCGCTAAATCATATGATTGGAAATTTAAAAAATCGAGAGGAATAGCAGTGGTAGACTAGTCTAAAC
>KN892379.1:0-18057 GCA_000934455.1 Apostichopus parvimensis
TATGACAGTAATGTAGTTCACAGGTACATATGTTCACATATATATCAAGAGATGCATGAGACATGTAGTGAGTTCACACAAATACTCCTGTTTTATCATATTCTACAATCCTGGATTTATGCTCCTAGTTTTACACCCGGGAATTTGGAATTCTAGTCAATAGACCTGAACTAGGATCAGACTGAGTACTAGAACATTGTACTCATGCTGGTTCTCATACCAAGAGGAAATTTGACTTATACTCATACTGATGCTGTTTTAACTCATCCTACAGCTCTGCATCATGTAAGAATTTCAGCAATTTCTACACCCATCTGAAAAAGTTTTACATCAGCAAATGATGTTTTAGAACAATTCCACACAAGTTCATGACAAGTTTAATATGAGATCTTGAAAAAGGCCGAAGACAGTCCTGGTCCATCCCGGTAGACATATATAACTAGATAAATTACCACTTAGATAGCCCCCCCGATGGTGCAAAATTATAAGACAATTCAATCTATAAAGTTTCTCATGTTCATATTTAGGATCATACAAATAATGCATTGTGAGCCCAGAGCCTAAATCAAATACTTGATAAATGCTCCCTCCATGCGTACAGTTGCAACTGAGGGAGATTTCGAAATAAACCTGTAAATATTTAAACATTTACGCAAGCTGTTTGCTTCACAACCAAGGTGAACAATGTGTCAAGTTTCAAATAGGAGTAGCAAAGATTAGTGGCTAGGCAGTGAAAGGTAAAAGCAAAGGGATGGCAATGTTTATTCTGCAATATTCCCAGCTAGGATAGTCCTACTGTACTATCTGCATACATGTACAGGTTACAATTTGCCTATAAATGCTTGAAGCTTATGTTTTTTTCCATGTTCTACCAGAATTATAAAAAATATTGAAAGGCCTGTATAAATAAAAAATGCTACACAAACATGTGTACCAAACTCGGCCACTTTTGACATAGAATGTTGCAATTCAATACCTGATCAAATTATTCCTCGAGAATCGGGTAAATTTTCCAAAGAAACCCTCCAATTGTGATGTGGCACAATTGGAGGGTTTAACTTATCGGCGATTACATTATGGTTAGCGTCTGACCCATATCACTACTACGATAAAGTAATCCTCGACCACAGAACCGTAGTACCGGAATGGGTCGGACGCTAACCATAATGTAATTGCACTTACAAAGTTCTGTTCCATGTTTCTGAACACATTGTCCATCATACCGAATCCGCCAAATGGTGACATTGCCTGCCAGAGAAGAGATGCACAGTGGAAGAGAAACATTTGGGTAAGTAAAAAAGTAAAATAAATCACAAGGGTCTTGGTGCCCACTTGAGGTAGAGCTCAGGGTCATTGAACGTTTGGCGTACATTTTTCATCAATTCCTCTTGGTTATGGTTCTAGAACCAGACCCCTCTCAGTCGAAATATTGTCGATGATACACGATTAAACAAAATTTTCTTCTTCCAAACTTTCAAAGAAATTTCACTTAGAATGTATGCCAAGAGGACTGATTTATTAACATGTCTGTTAATGGAGTAAAGTGAATACTAGTTTTGCTTTGAGATTTTGAATAAATAAATCAAACATAACGGGTAGTATACAGCAACTTTGCATGTACCCCAGCTTTGTGCACTGTGTTTAATAGACATGTGTACAGTACAACTGCACAGTATTTGTGGTGTCTGAGAGTCTATTTTATTCACTTTTTTTAAACCAAATTTTGATCTAGATACAACCTCAAGATGGTGAAAACTGAGTGTGGAAGAAGGAACATCCATTCTGTTATCCGCAACTGCTCGAGCATTTTGACTTATGACCACTTCAGGCAAAATATATCTCATTCTGGCAAAATCTGATCCAACCATTGATGAAATCACATTGTTAGAAGATAGAACGAACCCACTGAGTTACATCAGTGGGATGATCAGGGCAAATGTTTCGTTAACATTGACTACAATCTAACTGCTAATTACGACCTAGCTAACATACGTCCTACTACTGTTTCTAATTAACACATTCTTAATTTGGAAAATATTTCTAAGTTTTGACAATAGCATTGCAAAATTTGGCAGGCTAAGGCAAAAAGCTGAATTTTTTTTATATGATCTACAACATTATATAGGCAGATTAAGTTTGATAAAGTGGTGACCTGTATAAGTCTGTGTTACAGCAATATTAAAACCAAATTACCATTTACACAACAGCAGCACAATTTCCCCCCAAAAAAAGAACCAAAAAAAAGGGAGGATAATTTCAGGTGAAACTTGTTGTAGATTACAGATTAAATTTCCATATTAAAATTTCTATGATTTAACTATTCTATATCTAAACTTCGTAAAATATTGCACTGTCTGTCTACATGAGCCCTGAAATATGAAAATGAGAACGGCTTCATATTAATCAAACATGATCAAAAAAAGCATTTCTGTGGTTAACAGAAACAAAGCAGAAAATTTCAGGAGAAACTTGTTGTTAATGAGAAATTAATCTTCAATATTAAGATTACCATGATTTGCCTTATCTATTTCTAAACTATCTAAAGTATTGCACTGTCTACAAGAGCCCTGAAAGTACAGTATTCATAAGCATAGTGGACTGGATTAATATGAAAATGAGAATGGCATCATATTAAGTAAACATGTACGAAAAATACCATTCTGTTGTTCACAAAAGCAAAGCAGAAAATTTCAGGTAAAACTTGTTGTGGAGTAAAAATTTATCTTCAGTATCAAATTTTCCACGAGTTAACTTTTCTACTTCTAAACTGTCTATGTGAGCCCTGGATCAACATGAAGATAAATGTGGCTCTATATTAAGAAAACGCTTACGAATAAATCGTTCTGTGGTTCTTGTCTTGGCTGTCTGTGTCTTCTCCTATCTCTCTCTTCAAGTTGGTAACCATGGGGACCAGCACTGCCATCACTGATCGCCATAAATGGACTTTGGTGAGTGAGAGGACTCACAAAGAAACCTCCCATCATTCTCCTGTGATTTTCATGGAAATCTCTGTCCACCAAAAACAAAAAGAAATCATATTTCAAATCTTCCTATGTCTTACAGATTTACTGCAATGACTATTACACGATGATACAGTCTGAAAAGTGACGACCGTATTTTGACAACCCCCCCCTCCACCCCCAAAGGAATGGTGGCTAAGATTTTTTTCCTGTTCATTGTACATTTTATAAACTGTTGCAAACACTTACGTAGAACTATCACTTGTCATATAGTATTATCTATTATCTGACCTCAATTTTAGAACAGTTTAGTACTTTGCAGTGAAGATTATGTGCTGTGCCTCATTTGTTAAAAGTTCTCTGAGTGGCTTAGAGCACTAGAGATTTTATTACATTCATGGACTCTACAAAATCGTCTGACGAAGTTGAATTAATTCAACATAATTTATGTGATATACTGTATCTTAACTAGGTTAACATGTAGTCACTAGCTGTAAACACCACACAAGGTACTATCTATGCTCAAACCTTACGCTGAAATCAACACAGTGGAGAGAGATACAGATACAGTGAGATACTGTTAACATGGATACTGTACAATTTTCAAATTGGTTGAATTAAACTTGATGCACCACTGCTTCCTGTACTTACAAAAATGATTTGTGCCTTAGGCATAACGATTGCACCATTTCATGCAAAAATTGTATAATCTATATGTGATATATTATTGATAGCCGTTCGTTCATACTTGTCAAAATTCTTGGAATCTGATTGGCCTGTTGTCGTCAGCTGACCGTGCATTGGACTATGAATAATGCTTGGTAAACTCACCATCACATGAGTACAAGTTGCACAAAAAAAACAAGGATATTACTGGATTTTCACAAAGAAACACATTGTTGGTTCAAATTCATTGTCCGTTCAATTATTTGTTAGGTTTTGTTACTTATCCTACTACTAGAGTAGGCTAGTAGCATTATCTTTATTGTTTATATATATATATTTTCAGATTTGCTGAGATGCTAAAAGAAAGTTTATGAAGAATGTAAGTTGTTATTGTTAGGCCTAGTCCATTAGTGGTCACCACTTCACTGTTGTTGAACGTACCATTACAAAGGAGGTGTTCAGTATGAGCGTACGATGCTATTTTTGTACCAAATCACCAAGAAACGACATATTTATGTTGCGTTGGTACGAAATAACACAAACACAACAAGAAACATGCTTTTTAGTATTTTAGTGTAAGATGATATGTTACTTGGTACAAAACAGTACAAAATGAATCATTTTGTTAGTCTGTACGACACCCATGATTAAAACAAAAGATTGCTGGAACATTGAGTTATGCTGTATCATTGTATGTTCTATTTTTGTACGAATTCAATAGAAAATACATATTTAGTGTGGGTTCGTACGAACTACCACAAATACACCAATAAACATGCTTTGTGTTGTCTACTCTAATGTAAGATAGCCTATTACATTAACTTGGTTTCAGTTGTTTTCCGCACACGTTACTTTCCGCACATTACTTTCCGCTGAAAAAATTCTTGTGCGGAAAACAACGTTTTTTTCCACTTACCTGTACACTATATTTTCCCTCAATTTAAGGATACCAAATTCAGGACGATAAAAATAACATGAGAAAGTATCAAAGAACGTCGATAAGCATGGTTAGACCGAGTTCATGTTAGAACAGTTAAGCTGCTTATAATTTACAGGAGGCTTGGGGTGTTTGTAATTAGGGATAACTTAAAGAAATATGAGGCATAATATAATAATCTAGTCTCGAAGCTACATTTTATCCTGCCAGTTGAATGCTATCTTCTCCATCCTCCTAAATCCTTCCATGTGCCTAATCATTTCAGTAAGTCATTCTGTTCCTCCCAAAAAACGGTACTTTCCGCTGAAAAAAACATTGTTTTCCGCTGACAAATTTGTGTGCGGAAAACACCGTTTTGTTTCAGTGGAAAGTAACGTGTGCGGAAAATAACGGTACCCCATCAACTTAAGTTCGTACGAAACAGTACAAAAAAAACCGACATACTACACAACGAGTTTGCAATGGTACGTTAATTGACAATTAAGTGGCGACCACTTGATCCAACTAACGTTACAACGCGGTCGAATTTTCTTGCGATGTTGCAACGAAGTTCGTATTACGAAATGATCGTGATTGGGTTGTATATTCCCCTTGCCTAACGTAATTGTACTCCATTAATGCTAGCCTAGCCTTTAACTTAGTCATCTATGCAACAGAAACAAGGATCCAACTGCCCAAAATCAACCTTTACCTGAAAAATGGATCATCGTTGAACCCTCCGAAAGGACTACCAAACATTTTTACTTCAGTGTTTTAACACAAGATTAAGAAAAGTCAAAAAGGAACTTCACACCAAACAGCCTACAATTCACACAAAATCACGTCTGGCATATACGCCACAGAGTTTAATAGTGAGAAGAATGGGCAGCGCAGGAAATTGTACTAATTTAATGTGGGTATACGCGGAACTCCATACGTAACATACGTTGCGAAGTAACGTACAGGCCCAATCCTGATATGATAAAGCCATACGGCTCCGAATGCTGATAGTTTCAGAGCGCCCTCTATTTTTCGGCGCATTTAGTTTATGGATTTAAATAATGTGATGCCATAATTGCGTCCTGTTGCAAACTGTGGAACTGTATTTGTGGTGCATCAAATCGTTAGTTTTATGTTGAACATGACAAACACCAATGTACCGTCTTGTATTAACTTCTAGAGATACGCGGTGGTGACGCGTGGGTCGGTTGTTAAAAAAATTCATGTAGTACTTGCAGATAACATGAACAGGTGGTTGAGAAGTGGTTCGACAACTACACTGAAGGGTTAGGAGCATTCTTGGGGGAGTTGGTTGTATCCAAACTCTATCCTTACTGTCCTTTATTTTTTTGAACACACAATGCCAAAATATAAAACATGATAAATTCGCAATATATCCAGTTTATTATACGTCTCTTTCCATGAAAGTTTCATAAAAGACTAGATATTTTGCTTTGAGTAACCTTGCAAAACCTAACCTGAATTTTATGCTCAAGATCTGTATGAACTTTGACCTTAATATTAATATTTGCTCATACATTACAAGCATTTACAGTAGCAAGGAAGTATTCAAATTTTTGCAAAAAGAAATTCTCAGAATACTATTTTCTGTTTATCTACTTTCTAGGTACCTCTCTTATGGCATTATTTGTCAGCTACAAATGGTGCCTCTTTCTGATCCAATAGCAAAGCTTTGTTATTGACACGTAGCCCTGTTTACATTGTATCTGGATCGAGTCCACATTGCTCTTTCATGGGTAAAATCCCAGAGGTATTGTTTACTGCTTTATTATGCAGTGGCGGATCCAGGAAGCGGCCCGGGAGACAAGTTCCAGTAGATACTTTAGTTTCAGAATAAAGTAGGCATGCCTGTAGGCTGAATGTTTTCACCATATTCATTTTCTCTGATGAAAATTATGTTTGCAGCAAAGTTTTCAGTGCCAAAAGGAAAAGGTTCAGGATGGGGGGGCCTGGAGGGCCTCCCTGGACCTGCCCTGTAATGCTATCATATAATAGTAGTACACTGCACATTTGATCCATTAAGAAGACTTGGTTTTAGCCATACACCAATGGTTATGTCCACCTACGAGATCTGCTTTTCGAATCCAGTACAAATGTGAACGGGTACAAGAAAAGTTGCCGTAACCTCTGACCCAGCCATGAGATAAGACAACTTCACAGAGGGCCAAACACCATTATGCATTGCATATTCATCATCACCAAAATCTGCATAAGAATCCCTTTGAAGAGTGGATGTACAAAAGTCAAATACGATATGAACTTCACAGGTCACAAGAACCACTTCTAATATCCTTATCTGCAACACGATTTACATGGTCGTGCTTAGGCTAACACTGAAGAAAAATGATGTTGTTCAACCTGTTAAAATATAAATAAAGAGAAGACATGGATATTCCTATCATCCTGGCTATTTCTAGAATTACTGAAAGCATTGATTGTGACCTGCTGTACGGCTTTAACTCTGGAGCACTTCGCCTCTGCCACCGTACAACACATACTTGATGCAGACCCCCAAACTACAAATTTGTGTGCCACAGAAGATTATAGAGAAGTATTTGTCAAAACATTGTAAACTTTCTGAGAATTTCCTTCCGACATAAAACAAAATTTGCATAACCTCCTTGTTCGAGAACGCAAACAGCAAAGCGTTACTCTGAATGATGTAACACTCGACTCTCCATCAGACTGGAAGATATCGAAAATATAATCCAATGAAAACATTCATCCCAAAAGGAAATACAACCTAACCTGACCGAAAAGAAAAAGAAAATCCTTAAAAGCAAAAACCCAACTCACCCTGAATTGAAATGTCCAATCATCCAAGCTTACTTACGGCAATGTTCGTAGATATTCTCCCCTCTCATAGCCTTACCTACCGACCCACTTTCTTACCCTGCCCTTCATGTGCCATCACCACCCCCCCCCCCTTATCAGACTGCATCAAAATGGCCATGACAGACCTTAGCTTACAATTCCCAAAGATGAAGTTGTGATAGCTCCCAGGATTAAGACACACAATCTGAACTACATTTTTTTAGATGTTCAGTTGTCAGCACAGTCAAAGCACACCAGTGACCAATTTCTTTATGCAGGACCATGGCTGATTTAAATAAGACAGCATTTGAGCTTAACCAATCTTCCAAGATTTGATAAAATGAAATAGATGTAACCGGTGTAAACTTTTATTCCTAACAGTCTGCCATCTCACGACAACTTTTTTGCTCCAAAAACAATTATTTTTTTTATTTTTTTTAAATCCTTCTGATACACCATCATAAAGATGGAAAACTCCCCGAGTCTATTTTATTCTGTAGCCCATTGCTTTGCTGCTTTTAAGCAATCAAATATGAGAAAAAAATATGAAAATGAATAGGATACTGAGAACAAGAAAAAAACAAAACAAGACAATCATAATAATAAAATACAAATTTGATGATATGATCACTAATTTTGACTTTTAGAGAAATTAAGTATAAATAAGCAGTCTACACCGCCCTCTATATCTTAATAAGTAAAATACTTAAAAATTATGCCGGGCGAAAAACCAGCCTGTACGGGGCAAGTGGAATATTTTAGATCCCTAAATCCTAGTCAACTTTTGACTCTCGGATCTAGAACATCAGGACCGTAACATCACACACTGGGGATGCTGTCACCATGATCACTGAAGGACTCTCCTTTGATTATGCAAATATGTGGCTTTTGTTCACAGGTGCCCTAAACACACACAAAATAACATTATCATATGTAAATCTGAAAGAGTAACACATTATCATTCAGAACAAAATTGTTTGGCATATTAAAAATCATTTCTTAATACTATCAGATTGTCAAAATTATGAATGAAAAAAACAATAATTATAATAATACAATCCACAATAGACAGCAATGTGAACAACATCTTTGTATAATACAATTTAGTCACAAACAATGATTGGCTGTTTTAATCATTTTGAAAAAAAAACCATTTACGTGTGGAGCTAACCATTATTCAGTGAAAGTTGTGCTTTAAAGTTGTTAGCAAACTTAGGCAAGGGTAGCAAAAGTATTTTTTTGTGAATGTGTGGGAAAATGTAAGACCAAGAAACCCATCCCACCCCCCCCCCCCAAAAACACGACCCTCATACCACTAACGATATCAAAGAATAGTTTTGGAAACAATACCACAATTTACCTATCAATTAATTTACATTAATAAACCCAGTACACGATCAAAGACCTTGTGATTAAAAAAATGCGATCATTAAACGTAGCACAACAATGAAGTTAACATCCTCAAACATACGGTCATTTGAATGGGGAAAAAGAGAAAATGAACCAAGAGTCTATGGCTTACAGCATGCATTTATTTGACTTGCAAAGAATACCAATTATTATCCAGTTTCCAGTTTTGTATCTAGCTGTCAAATTGTTTTTTTTCTACCACTTCTAGAAACTGAAAATATATATAGAAACTTTATATGATCATATGCACACATACCTTCAAATCTCTGCCACGGCACCCCCGACCGTTGCCTGTGGCTAATTAGCAATATGTGACTAGCGGTTGTTTGTCACTTAAGAAAGGCATTGACAAACTGAGCTAGGCTTGAATATTACTTCTAGGTTAGTCAAAAGATGTTTGAATTCTGTTACGTAGGAATACCGGCTGACAACTTAAAAAACGGATTATGACCAATTACGAATCCCTTTTCTAAACTGAGGAAGAAAGAAGTATGATAGTAATGCAGGGAAATGCATGACAATTTATACCATTCAGGAAATTTTCAGAACTGAAAAAGACTTTGAAGCCTTTCATTAGTTGATGTTAGCATGCTCTTTTTTTTGAGTGAGAAAAAACTCATGCAAAAAATACCAACAATTGAGTTCAAACTCCTGAGAAACAGGAGCTGGTACTTGCACATTTCTACTAGCCCCTCATTCCGTTCCTGATGTCAAAATGCAGCTGTACGAGTTGAATTTTTTTTATATATTTTTTTTTATAGATTTCTTTCAAAGCAATCTGCTACTTAAACCCCACAACAAATGTAAGCTCATTGGCTGGACTAGCATTGACTTTAAGTTGCATTTCCAAACAACGAACCACGGTCCGAAAATAGTTGCGGGTTTTTATCATTCGCCCTTTTTAGTACGACACCTACCATTATTGGAAGCATCCAGGAATGAAGAAGTGTAGAATATTGATAACGTTAAACAATCAAATTCACTTATTACTCACTCGTTACAACTCTCATTTTCTGCGTCAAAGTCTAGAGGAGGGCTTCTGAAGTGTGATCAATGGCACAACAGTGTTTCGGGTCAAAAATGGTTGGTGGCCAAACTCAAAAGGAGTGTGTTGATTTACAATCTAAAATTAAGTTCCAAACAATAAGTGTAAACTGAAACTGTTTGTTAAACCGGTTAAGAGGATAAAGATAGCATTGAGCCAGGTCACATGAAGTAGTAGTAGTTGTAATAGACAGGAGGGCTCTCTGAAATACCTAGGGCTAGGCATTGGCCACCGTGTATGTCTCCTCTTACTCGTTGTAGTCAATTCTTCTACTTGGTCATATTCTTGACACCCACAGCCATCTCTTCGTCCATAGCTGACAGAATGGTCACCTAGGATGAAGAAGAAAATCACATCAAGTGGTCACGAATTTAGACAAGCTGATGACTGCATACGACATTTCATGTGGGTGCCCAAAAAAAATAAAGCAGGTTTCTTGTACTCACTGATTTGAATCCAAAACAGTAGGTATATCAGGTGCAACAAAGTTTTGATGTTGAAGTTATTGTATTTATAAAAATTTCAGGCTTTGACCTGACCTCTTGACCTCAAATGACCCTTCAAAAAACTTGGTCATGGGTCTATCTGGTCTGTAGGAGGAATCATAAACACCGCTCACGTGCCAGAGAAGTGTGAAAATTGCCTGTGTAGCTTAACTATTGTTTTTCCTACATCCACATCAACTTGAACAGTGTGGTATAGTTATTGTAACAAAAAAAACATTGCAGGATAGTTTTAATAGATCAACATAAGGTGATGAAAATATTTTTTATTAACTTTTTAACTTCCCGCAAGACATCTTTGTTTACATTAGAATAATATCAGAAGAAATGGGTAAATATCAGGTCAACTTTGATTCCCTAAAGGATTATGATAAAGCAATAGTAAGAATTGCATGCAAAATTCCACTGGGATACTAAGTATAAGGTCTCCTTTCGTAAGTCAAACATCAATTTTCTCCCGGTTTTATTCTTTTCAAAACTTTGCCAGCGATTATTCTTTCAACTCGGGCGGTAGGACTCAACCAGATAAGACTCAAGTGCTGAAATGATGCAGTCTTCGATATACAGGTTAGTTAAAGAAAACCAAAAATTGAAATGGCTCAGTCATTCTCCATGTGAATATATAATGTAACACCGAAGACAAGGTTCCAAGGTTTGACCACGGTTAGGTTCTTCAACTCGTGCAGAACTGCTTGCACGGTTTTGACCTTCACAGTTGACAAGATTCTTGTAACTCATTAACATGGACACACATATCTGCGACAGTCCTTTAACCTTGACAGTCAGTATTAGTGTTTTCAAGGTTTTCGCTCATTGACCCCTGTTCACTTTACTTAATTTTTTGACATCCACATAAGCCAGTAGGCTCCCTCAGGTGGATCCACATAACAAGTATGAAGTCCATACAAGTTTCACTTTTGATATAATTTGTTAAGCGTTTTCAGACTTTGCTCTTTGACGACCTTAAATGACCCCTGAACTCTACAGAATACAGCAACATTATTTGTACATAAGTGGATGGACATGTAAAGTACGAAATTCCATCCACACTTTGGTCTCAGAAGTCATTGTGTTTACGAGGTAGGTCTTCTTCGGGGTACTCGCCACACTTTGGCAAAAAACATAGTAATGTGATAACCAACTTACCAGAATTTGTTCGTCTTTGCCATGTTTATCTTTAATTTCTTCACCTATATCCCCCTGTGGCACTCTGATGTCCTCACGTGTATCACCACCCTCTGACATCAGGGATAGAAATCCATCATCGTCTATATCTAAAAGCTGCAACAAAGAGAAAAGGACAACACTAGTGATGGTAAGACCCAGCAATCCTGCTGCTTACTGCTCCTTCAAACGATGACTTTAAAGCAGCATTTTGCGTCCTTTTCTATGGTTTTCTCAACCTCGCTGATTCCACGATGCCATAACGACATATATAACTAGCTTATCTATTCAAATCTTACTTCGAATGGTGGCATAAAAGTCGAAAAATTTACAACTTTCAACTTAGTTTTTCTCGAAGATATTTTCCGTTGGGATCCAAATAAACCTCGCCCATAATATGAATATTCAAAAGCTACGAACGTCATTGGCCAATACGTAATACAACACCATGCTTGATTTGTGTAGATTGTCTATGGCAGTTGTACCAGAGAGCTGTTAGAGTCCAGCTCGCTGGTTGTACCAAGTTACTAACTCGATGTTTTGAATCTATTTTAGCAACGGCTCATAACTAAACCTGCATCTCTGATTGGTTGAGTTCAAACTGGTGGGTTCGGGGAACTGTATGCGGTTAATATTAAATGTGTAAATTGCCGAACAACACTTTTAACACTCATTATCTGCAAATGTCCTTAATTACTCGCCAATTAACGCTTTTGGCAGGGAAAAAACTTGGCTAATATCTTAGTTTGCTGTTTTGCGATTGATATATGTAAAAAACTTGATGGACTTGTCAAAAAAGTGGAAAGTGGCGACAAAACGCAAAATACTGCTATAAGACAAATGTTTTAAGTCGTTGATATGTTTTTGTCCACAAAACGAGAATGCTTTTGAGTGCTAGTGATGAGTCTATAGCTATTCCAGTTTCCACGATATTCACCTCTGGATTGCTCCTTTAATTCGCCAGTAGGATTAAAATGAATGATGACATCATCAGCTCCTCAGTACAGGCCTTTTACATTGTTCTTTTGTTTTATAAATTCTAATTACTCCACACAAGACCATGTTCTTTTAAAGAGGTTATGAAATGGAAAATTTTTTCTTTATCATCGTATTCTGTACACTCGCAGCTTCCCAATGATACCCAATTTGTGTCAAACGAAGCTTGCATCCTTGAGGAATAAACGATCAAAAGTTCGAGGGTAATAAAAACTTTCTAAAAATTGTTGTATTTACGGTAATGCCACGTGACGTCAGTCGAGAAACTCAGCTCACTTCCGGGACGCTATGTTTACATTCTTAAACGTCTGAGAACACACAACATTACACTGTTGCAGTGCTCCGTAGTAATTGAGATTTGGTGTTTGGAGTTTTGTTTTTACGTAAATTTATCTCGTAACTGTTAAATATGCCGAGCCGATATGTGGTTGCAGGTTGCTCCACCACAAGTAAGGTCGGATTTCACCTGCACACTTTTCCAAAAGATGACAGAAATCGAAGAATCTGAACACGAATCGTTCAAAACACTACATTTACACGTTACGAGTGCCTGTAGGCCAATACTATTGCCAAATTACTTGTTATGACCATAGCCTAGGCCTCCTTGATGCAGCAAATGACGTTTTTTTTTTTATTGGTTACCTAATATTTTGCACAAAACTTAATGCCAGTTGGTTAAAGAACAATCAATACTAGATCTGCAAGTTTTCTTTTGGGGTAAACTGGCGTTGTGTTGTGATTTTACGTAACAGTTGGAAGATATTACATGGGCTAGCCTGTTATACAACGTCTATTAGTTAGGTCTAGACCCTGTGTTACCACTACTAGTACTATAAGGCTGCACTTGCACTGTACAGAATGTCACATTTTCCTTGCACTGTAAGTAACAAAATGCTAGAAGCTTTGCTACGAAGTTAAGTAGCAGGATCATCGACATTAGAGATAATTTAAATCATATGATGGTCTTAATAACGGTGGTTTTGTTTATGCTCAACCAACCAGTTTTGGTTCAGGGTAGTCCAACCTCTCTGCCAACAAAAAAAAACACACACACATTTACACTCGGAAAATATCTTTTCCTACTGTTTAAACCTTACAGAATGTATTACTAATGAAAAACAGACTTTTCATCTCACATAATATACTGTTGAAAAGAGCGTACTGCAAAACGGTATTCTCTAAGACTAAAAGACTCGGGTTTATTTCTCTTTAAAGGATCATCAACTTGTTTCCTCCTGTGCCATAGTCAAGGTTAATTGTAAAGCCAAGAATGTGAATTGAAATACAGCATAAAATGAAACCAGAGTAACAACCCACCCAACGTTAACCTTACTAGAGGGGAGTAAACGCTAGCATTCCAAGGGCATTTCAGTAGCATTGATTGGATGCTTCAAGTACAACCAGAAAGCAAGCCAAGCAGAGGCTGAGTGATTCCTGGCCACACTTTTTGTGAGATTTACTTTGGCTGTCACTGTGTTGACCTCTTTAGAACTGGTGTAACCATTGACCTCCAACAAATGCAAAGGGTTTCTTGCACTTGTAAAGTCCATGTGCGTTTACATTTGGAGTAATCGTGTTTACAAGGCTTTCTTTCATCCAGACTTTCACTATCTATGATCTCAAATGCTGTTTGACCAACTTATGAAGCGAAAGAATTCTTGAGATATCCTACAGTTGCAAAACAAAATCTTTGGAGATCTGTGAGTGGTGTAGATCACACGTATTTGGATCGAGAGCGGTATCTATGGCAACTGTTAGGACCGCTGTGACAGCGCCCTCGGTTGAAACATTGAAAGATCCCCATTGTTCACTTTTCCGCAATCTAACCACACAGGAGGTGTCATCACCTACACTTCCAGATCTTTTCAAACTTACCTGCATATCTGTGCGTTTGATGTGAGGGACGTTCATGTTATGGGTAGAAGGGCAAATATCTTCATACTTCTTTGAAGTAAAAATATCGATGCCGACCATATGTACCTTTAGGAGGAGAAAAGATATAGCGCATGTAAGGTGTTATGGAATTTAAAATAATTATTATTAATTGCACAATACAGTTGGCAATGAAAAACCACAGAATAAAAATTCAAAAACACTGAATTTCATGGAATTTGGATTCTTGAACAGAAATTTTCCATATTTATCATGCAGAAAATCAGTGGCTCAACATGTACCTTGGCATGTCCGTGCTTTCCAGTTTTTGAGGTGGACATCTCCACAATTTTGCAGGGGCGTTCCTTGATCATGACATGGCCATTCTTACGCAAAGATGAGCACTGAACAGGGTAGGTCTTAGATGCCCCAGAACTTCCTCCACCAAAATCATCTTCCATCGTGAATGTTGAGTATAACTGGAAAGCAAGCAAAAAAAGGGAAATTGTTTATGCATTCTACCGTTCTAACTTGAAGCAAGAAAAATTTGCACTGAAGGTTTGCCATTAAATTTGCACTCAATATACCAAATTGATGTTCCCTTTGACCATTTCCTTAAAACTTGTAGATTAAAATGTTGATTGAAAATGTGGTTAAAAATATAACTAACAAACACTGCAACAAAAGTGGCTATCAGTGTGTAGAGGGTCTCTCACCCGACCTCTACAAGTGCAAACACATATGCATAACACACAATACAAATTTATGGAACACGCGAAGTTACCGTACACCAACCAGATTCACATTAATACCATACAATAATATTGTATCATAACATAGGGGCCTTATATATAACATCCATGTTAATATTGTTACATATAGTATTACATGATAGAATGATAACTACATTGTTAATTTTTAAATATTTAAGTGCAACACTGTTACTACCAAAGGAATCGCCTGGTACACCACCATATTTAGTATAGTCAGTATTGCAAAGTTCAGAACACTGCAAAGTTCGGACACCCCTAAGAAATACACGATTTCACCATGACAACCTATAGCAAAAGCCAATTTCACGAAAAACTACAAAGCTACAGTTATTTCCTCTCCAAAGTGACCCGTGTGCAAGTAAGAACTTACATATTTGTCAATAAAATGACGGAGATCTATGAAGTCTGTTATAATTACTGAAAGAGCAACTGCGCCACCAATTTTATCACCACACTGTGGGCCGGGTGTCCGAACTTCGCAATACTCTAGCAAAGAAATACCAGTTCCACAATCACGAAAAAATCTTCTTGGAATACAACGTGAAAACAGTTTGCAGGAAAGAAAGTTTGGCCGTGTATCTTAATATAACACACTTCTCCCACCATATCAAGTATATTTTCAGGTGATTTATACCAGAAGATATAGTTTTGGGGTGTTTTAAGGCTTAGGTGTCCGAACTTCGTAGTGTCCATGCTACTTGTTACGTAGTCCTATAGCCAAACAGTGTTTTTGTGTGTGCCTAAGCCTAGTTTGATATTTGTCGATTAACGTTGCAATATACTGGTATTAACAATAAATACATTCTGAAAGTGATTGGCTATGGGTTATTGCCTCGTCTACAATAGTCGTTGATTGTGTCGTTGGTTACAGGTCACGTTTCTCTGTCGTTACACTTACTACTTGACAATGAGTCTAGCTGTGATGTAGCCTAACATTATGCCTAAGTGTCTGTTCTCTGCAATATGGTGGCGGGAAGCGCCTAGCCTAACGATCTATCAATACCTTACTTCTGACGTTGATTTTTTCAATGTATTTCTAACAGCTTTTTGAATATGATAAATACCAATCAAGCGGAGAAATAACATGTATTGCAGCACATAGACAAAGCGTATTCATTACAATCTTAATTTGACAACATTTAAGAAATGAAAAGAAAAGAAAGAAATCCGCACTACGTACTCACGTGCAGAAGGAAAGGCTCAAGAGCGTCGAAAAAGCTATTGTATCGTCGACGGATATGGCTAATGCACGTTGGACTTGTAATGAAATCCGAACGTACGTTTCATGCAAGACACATGCATACAACCGTTACACGACAGCCTGCACAAGGTATCGCAATGTGTTGAAATTTTGACTCGAGAGGGTCTAGAGTAATTGCTCAATTGAGGCACCCCCTAAAAGGGAGGGAAGAATAAATATATGGGGTAAATAAACTTATAGCTTTTTTACAATAATACACAATAAGTCAGAAAAAGGGTAAAACTACATAACTTTAGCTACAAATTATATTTTTTATAAAAATTAGTGTTCAAGTGATGATTCTAAAGAATATAACGATAGCATATGAATTTATTGCAATACACAAATTACCCAAAATATATTTGTAACTTCCAAGAACCAAGCCCATTCTCAAATGTTGCCAATTCACAGTATTGCAAAGGCATTTGTCAATTTATCAGACAGTGTTGTGGTAAGCGAAATAAATATTGGCGAAATCTTGAAACAGATATTTGTTCTGAAACAATGTCATTTTGAACTGAAATATGTGGATTTAAATTGTCGCTCCGTTGAATTATGTTGTTAACACTTTAATCTATAGAATAAAATATAACATGAAAAGAATTTCATTTCTGTCAACTCATGTAGGTTGTTCTGTATCATTCATTATAAGGAAATCTTACATTCCTATTAAAGACTGATATTGCGGTTAAAATTCCAACATTTCATTAAATAATATATTGATTACCATCATCATTACCATATAATTTATGCTATTAAATAGAAGGAGATTATCTTGAAATGAATTCATCTTTATAAAATTGATAATATTGTTCTAAGTAAGTTAATTAAATTATTATTTCGGAATTATTGTTGGGCCCCAAAGTTGTGTAATCAGAAAGATTTGACTACAGTATTTAGTACAACAATATACTCTGACTCGCGAGAGAAACCAGGATAGGTGATATTTTGTTCCAGGCTCTCGGGAACATTATACCATTATGCAAAACGTTCGTGACATGAGAGAACCCAGTTGTTTTTTGATGATTTCAAATGCATTTGAGTTCAGTATATGTCGAAATACGGACACATTTTGCTGTACTGTGTTGAAGAAAATCATACTTAGACGTCAAATGGTGAATTCGAAGGCATAAGCCTATTTAGACTTTAAGTTGGGTTTCATATAATTAAGTAGCTCTCAACACAAGATTATCCTAATAAATAATCATAACTTCAAACTTTCCGCAACTGATTTAATAGGGGCCTGAACTCCTATGGGAGGACCAGAGGCGAAAGAAGGAGTATAAGGAAGTTGGTGCTGCATCCTGTGGTCATTGAAGGTGAATCGTTCATGTAGGGGGTCTGTGGATATGGGTCCCTGCTAGAACAAAAAAAAAGACGTCATATGATGCATTTGTTGCATGGCCCTCTCCCTTTGCTTACATTACTGATCGACATAGCCTAGTAGTCAAATATATATGAAAATACCTGTTGAGCGAATTCGCATCTACTAATTTTTTATAACTCAGGTTGATTTACCTTTAACACACATGTAGCACAAGCCAAAGTTTACCAGGGTGAAGACCAAAGACCGAATTTGATAGTCTTGGTATGTCATACATTTAATGTGGTGTTCAAGTTGGTTAAAATAAGTCTATATATAGCTATTCGCAGTGGCGTAGGAAGGTACTTTTGAGT
>KN892380.1:7701-28349 GCA_000934455.1 Apostichopus parvimensis
ATATTTGCATTTGTATAGCAATTTCCCCATTTTGCATAGAATTTTTCTATAGAATACAAGATAAATTATTATCCCTGCAGTTAATGGTGGGAAATTGTGTACAAGTTTTCCTTTATCGTTACTTTCTATTTTTTGGTCTTGCAATGATTTCCACATGGCACCTGGAGCAACTGCCAATCATCTTAATTGTTTTATGATTAAAACAAAAATGTCAATAAAATAGATTTGAATTGTCATTCATATTTCATATCATATTTTTGTTCATGCATATTCATTGTTTTCTTCATCTCAACGAGTGATGTACTGTACCTGCATTAACTCTTTTAACTTCGCATCGTCTTTGGATTCAGATTCGATGAGGTAAATTTCTTCACCTTCCTCTGTCAAAATGAAAATGGAATTTGTTTAACAAACATAATCTTTCTTGAAAACTCTTGAACTTTTTTTCGTTTCTGTACCACTGTGAGCTAATGCTTAACTTACAAATAGTTCAATAGCATATTTCGTTAAACCACCAGTAAATTTATCTACAGCAGGTTTAATGCCAAAGCAGCTTGTTCAGTTTGCAGACAATGTGGTTGGTGGAGGGGGAGGGGGTGGAGGAGCTCAGTTCATGCAACAAAACTAAACTAAAACTTCAGGTAAATTATGGACAAAAATTCAATTACTCTTGTGGGAAATGTCCAGATATTTTTCCTTTCAGTGACAATGCTGAAGTCCTTTGTCATTGTTTCTGTAATCAGATAAATGCATTGATATATACTTCTCAGTTTATGTGTGAACTTTCTTCATTCAAAATGTTAAACTACTCATTTCAGCCATATATTCTTCCTCCTTGTTCTCTTAATAATAGTTGTGCCGTAAAATTTTGTTAAGTGCAATGGTTTATTTTCCACACTTGGAATACACACCACACTGAAAGGAATCGGTGAAATGAATCACTTCAATTTCAAAATAAACAAAAGATAAAACTACCCATTAAAATAACAGTCAAATTGTAAGAACATTAAACAATAAAAGTAAAACTAACCTAAATTAATATCAAGCTGGTCTACTATGTCCACAGGGCTTCCAGGAGAATCAATGGCATGTATGCCCTCAAGATTTAAATCATCCACTGGGGAAAAAATAAAGAATATTTGAAGAAAATACATTGAGGATTAAATAAATAAATTTTATTCTACAAAATTATGGTTTTCTTTGGGAAAGTTTCGGATTTAACCATGGCAATGCAACATTAGTCCCAGCAGTTAAATTTCCCGGAGTGCTCTGATAAAGTATGTTTTAGTCTTGCATTACTCCATAAGAACCAAATTCCTAACTTATTAGTGGTTGAGCACATGGAATTTCATATGCATTCCACACATTAACATAGACTGCTCTATGATACGAACTAAACTCAGATGACATTAGTGAAGAAGATACTTTCACGGAAATTGCCCAAAGTTTCATAAGATTTGAGTCAAAACGTGTAAAACTCCTCTGTATATGTAGGTGAAACATTGCGGAAGTCAGCTAATTATCAATTTGGGAAATTTCTTGGACAAGAAGAAATAATTGGGCGTTTCATTGTATCATAATTCATCAACAATGATGCTAGCTAGCCAATCATCATGCAATATTGCAAGGCATGCTAAGGTTCTGTGTATAGGATAAGGGAATGACAAACATCTTTACTTCTGCATAACATATTGCTTGTTCTTGCGTAGCATTTTGCTATGAAATTACCAGAGATAATTTCCTGCAACGATAAGTTTGCAGTGCACTGTTTACACAAGAGCCTATTGAATAGGCCTAGTAAGTATGGTATGCCATGTATGTGCATCCGCTCCTCATAACACTACAGTATAGGCCAACACCTACATACATATGTACTAAGATTAGTCGGTGAAGATGACTATTGATACACTCAGTGTAGTATATGCATGTACACACGACACCAATGTTTCATATTTTCTTTTTCATCTCTACTTCGAAGACCCAGCGATTAGTAAAACTTGCTACTCACAGTCTTGACTGTCTTTCTTCTTTTTCCTGCCAAGTGTCGTAACTTTTTCAATAAACGACTTTTCCTTGGTTGGAGAGCCAGGCTCTTTTTTGGGTGTTGTCGATGACATTCTTTTCCCTCACGTAAGTTCAAAACATTCACACACAGTACGTAATACATGTACAGATAACAATATGTTTAGAGTTTTCTATTCAGCCGTTTCTATAGTTGTGACACCAGTATTTGTTGCGCAATCACATGTGTCCAGAATCCATGTGCCTCTTTTATTTATTGTGCAGAAGCAAAGAATCCCAAAACTAACTGGTTAACCTACTTTCGTTACTTTGATAGATTTCAAAGAATGTATCTTTATGAAGTTTGGTAAACGGCCAGATCTCTGTTAAAGCGGTGGACACTATACGAATTGTTATAAGACAGTATTATTGGCATTAAATGGTCGAAAGCGTAAGTTGGACAAACTGGGAATGGGGGATTTTGTTGTGGCTAGCCTACCAGTACTAGTACTAGCCTAATGGCAATGCATTAATAGTACAACTGTTGCTGCCACTGACGTGGTATAAACTGTATGGGCTGGCAGAGCTGTCATTTGTTATACTACTATTGCTAGTGTAGGTCTAGTGCATATTTGTATAAAGGGAAAGTCGTCAATCTCCGTACCTAGCAAAACAAAACGTAGCTTAGGCTTAGTATAATTGATACACATCATCATGCAGAAAATAATTTGTTGAACCTCACTCTATAATTATGTCATCAGCAATGTTTGAACAGCTGTATCAAATCATTAGCATGTCCAACTAATTGAATCTGATTTCTCAAATCAAACATGTCATTCATGACTTCATCCACAAAGATCTGATTGACCAATGAAATCTTTTAATTTTAGTGTTCATTTATACACATGGAATTTGGTTGATTATTCAAATGATCAAATATGACTAATGCTGGTGTGTGTTAGTAGTGTTAATGATGTACATGTGTAACCCATGATTACCTATTATAATGCTAGCCTTGCAAGAGTTTGGATCATTTGGTGTTGACAAAGTTATGATAAGGATACTGAAATTTCAAAGAATTGTAAAAGAAACTTTCATCAAAGAGGAGTCACATTAGACCAAGGGCCTAGGTTAAACCTAGGTTATGCCTTGATATAATTTCCACATTTTTAAAATTTATATTTCATAGTTTCTAAAAGATGTCGAATAGCAGTGTTATAACTTGTGTAGCTTGGATCAGGAAGGGAGAAGCAACTTCACTTCCAAAATATGTAAGTATTATTTATGGTTGTATGAATGATACCCAAACACTGTAACAGTTTAGCAATCAAGTGACATATATGTGAGATTATCTTTGTACCTCTATATGTTCACTTTTGATGGCAATTCTGACACTTGCAAGCACATTTTCTCTACAACCAGATTCTTTCATGAACATGTCGGTCAGGGCAAAAAAATAAGCTATGTAATTAATATTCAATATAAAACTTTCCTTTGGTTATCTGGATCTCTTTCTAATTGCCAGGAATTACAAGATGTTTGACGTACTTACATTTAGTTGTCTGTCTGGCTAGGAAATACATTGTTTCAGCTGGATAATATTTCTGACACTCCAGTGTGTAAATTGTAATATATGATTATTCATCAGGTACCTGTTTTGGAAATGCAAAGTGAGAACACAAGCTTATTTCATGACCTTCACCACATAACCATCTAATCAGATGTTTTAGTGTTTTACTTTTTTTAGACGTCCCTCTGGACCCTCAAGTTAGAAGACATAAATTTGCTTTGTAGAACAAATAAAAAGCCCCAAGTGCTTTTTATATGTTTGTTACTGTGAGGTATTCATGGTGTCCTATGGTAACCCAAGGTCTTCTTTATTTTTGTTATCACTATGTGTAGATAGATATGTTTAACGTCTTGGTTTTAATGCATTTCATTTCGTCAAATTGTGAAATTACAATGGCAGTATCTTACTTTGCATAGCTAAGTTGTACATGGAAAAAAGCTAGGAGAAGTGAAGTGTTGGTTTGGGGGGCACGATAATCTACAAGGCAAGGAAATCTTGAACTTTTCACTTTTCGTCTACATTAATGTCATTCTTATCTACTTTTGTTAGGCTTTGAAGGAAGATGAATTAAAAGATATGGAAAGCAGACTTGTGGCAAGTCTGGAAGAGGACGACAAGAAACAGTGGTCTTCAGACAGCGATGATTCTGAATCGGATGACGAGCTTCCGCTGAAAAAGAAGAAAAGCACAGAGAAGGTTGAACTCCAGCACACAGATCCTCTAGAGGAGAGCTTGGAGGGTTTGGAGAAATTCAACTTGGAGAATTATGACGATGAAGATGGAGAAGAAGATGACATTGCTGGGGGTAAAGATTATTATTACATCATCCCATGACTACCATGGTGTTGTTTTGTCGTCTTGTCACTAAGAGAACTAACTTACTTTAATTGAACACTGCGGTTGATTACTTACCAGCCAAATCAGTTAAATAGAAACTACTAAAAGAATCAGTCCCAGCTCTGTCTACTTGAAAAATCATTCCAAAATCTTCCCTAGACCGGAAAGGGAATAAATATGTATAACATCATTTATCTTTTTTATTTAATATTTTCTTGAATGGTGGGTAAACGTGGTGGGTAAGCATTTTACGACTGTTTTATCGCTTTCATCTTAAATTACCTTTACTTCAGCTCTATGGTTTTCTTGATTAATTTATCAATAAAGTTTGATTTTTTTATTTGATCTGACTAGGTTACAGAGATTTGGCATCTCTAGCTGTGTTCTCCAACAACAAAGAAGATCCATACATGACAAAAGTCACAGATGAGGTACGTGTCTGAATAGAAGATGAAATAGAAAAGAAAAACTTGTAATAGTCGTAATGGTAGGAAGATCCAATTGAGTAGTTAAGTCAAGGCTTGCAAGAGTTATTGTAAAGAGGAAAGCATTGAGGTGGAAAGATGAAGTCTGTAGAAGTGAATAAATGAGATCAAAGCATTAAAAATTGATGTTGATAAGGCAATGGGGTTGTATAAAGGAATCATAAGATTGGTGGTCAGAGCAAGGGCAGGAAGGGTCGGATAAAATTAGAGCTTGAATTATACGTAACAAAGTTGTTGCATTGCTGGTAGTTAGTTTTGAAAGTAACATACATTCTCAGGGTACTTAACAGCTGATGTTAATGCAACATGCTGTTTTGTTTGTATATGTCTGCGTGGGAGGGGACTGTCATTTGCCAAGCACAGCACGCTCACTTTAAAGTTCATCTTTGTTTAATCCGAATATGTTGAGAAAGTCAAATAGTTGTCCCTTCTGATAAAATATCAACAAACACTGTACATTGCCACCGGCATTCTCCCTTCCTGGGGTATAATTATGGTGTGATTTAATTACATTTGTCAAAGTCTATGAATATTCAGCAAAAGGCTCAGAACCTCGAACAAAAAAGAGAAGGTTCTAAATAGTCAGGTTTGGTCAATATTTAGCAATCTAATATTGGAGGTGAATAAGGACGATCTTTCTTCAGGTACCGTCGTTGGTTTTATGATTTCGTCTCTCTATTGATACAGGAGGACAAAGACGAAGAAGATGACTTTGAACTGAGACCTGACGATAACTTGATTATAGTCGGAAGGACAGAAGAGGATGGCGCCATCTTGGAAGTCTATGGTAAATCTGGTAGTTATGGTAACAGCAGTAGAGAGAGATTTAATGGAAAGTTTAGTTTTCTAGTTGGTAATGAACAGTTGGGAGGGACCTTTTGTCTCCCTTCAGATCAAGATGGGAAGAGAACAGATTTGCACAGAGCCTGTTCTATGCTTTATTTCTTAGTGCTTTGTTGCCTACTGTCCTCTTTCATTTCCGATAGTTTGTAGACCTGATTCAACCGTTATCATTAAAAAAGAAAATTGACTGTAAAGAAGGAATGTGTGGAGTGGATGGATTGAGAGATAGATTTGAAGTTAAGAAAGTGCAGTTGATTTAATAATTATCAACTTTTTCAGACATATTCGAACTGGTACCAAATTTTTTGTTTTGATACCCCGACAACAAAATGGTCAGATAACAATGTCCACTGTTTCTAACCATTTAACCTCATTCAGAGAGACATTTAACTAACTAATCTGACAGCTGGCACTCACTCAATGTCCATCCATAATGATAAGAAGCTATAGAGGTGTTTAACATCTGAAACATTCAGATCTTTAGGAAATCCAGGGAAATTTTTTCTAACCTTTGTCGTATATTTTCAGTGTTTAACGAAGAAGAAGATTCCTTGTACGTCCACCACGATCTTCTGCTGCCCTCATTTCCCCTGGCATTGGAGCCTGTGAAACCACATACGACCGGAAAAAGTACGAAGAACACTCATTTCATATTCTTTAATTTGTTGAGGGAATGTTTTAAACATTTTTCATGCCCGTGATAATTTTACTTGTTGTTATGGTAGACCTGGATATTTCTTATTTGTTCCGTATCGTTTCAACAGCTGCTCTCTGTTTACTGTTGTTGTTTGTTGTTGTTGTTTGTTTTTGTTGTTGTGTTTATGCAAAGAAAGAAGAGGATCTCATATGCATTCTTAAGGTCTAGTAAACATTTGGTTCTGTTATGTATTGTTTTGTGTCTTCTATATTGAGGATGGTGAATCTGATCAATTAATCAATCGATTAATTAATCATATCTACTTGGAAACTTAGATTTTTTTTGAACAGAAATTTGGTAACCTAATTTTTTATATGAAAGGGTGAATGGTCTCCCTGGATCTTCATTCATTCTTATATTTTTATTTTTTTGATAATAATAAAACTCAGATAATTACGTTGCCGTTGGTTACTTCACTCCAAACATTGATGTTTGGGATTTAAACGTCGTGGATAGTCTAGAGCCTGCTTTCTCTCTGGGACAGAAGAAGAAGATGAAGAAGAAATCAAAGGTGACTCATTCATTACAAAGATTTGTTAAAGAAAAGTATTAAGTTTCTTAACATAGATTTTCACAGAAATTCAAAAAATTGCCAGAATACTGTACTTTCTCTCAACATTGAGAATTTCGAGCTGTTATTATAAGTTTGGTATCCTGGAAAATTTGTGTGGCTTATAGCATTGCCCGAAAGATGCTTAGAAAGTTAAAATAATTTAGTGAAAACATTTAAAGGACTTTCCTCTCTATTCTAAAGACAGTTTTCTTGACAAGAAAGAATACTTTTGTTGCGTAAGGACCTCTAAAAATTACTTTTTAAAGACCTTGGGCAATTTTACAGGTGATACTGAAAATATTTCAAAAATTAATAATTAAATAAACATTTAAAGTTTCTTTTCAAAATAATTTTCACTTTTACAGAAAGTCAAGAGTAAACCAACAGAGGGTCATACTGATGCTGTGTTAGATCTATCTTGGAACCACAACGTCTGCAATATCCTGGCCAGTTCGTCCGCAGATAATTCCGTTGCATTGTGGGATATGGAATCGCAGAAAATGCTTTCATCATTAACACATCACACTGACAAGGTTAGAGAGCGTTTGATGTAGTAAATGATCTTAGAATTACTGAAATTTTGTGATCCATTGTCAACCATGGGTTCTGTGAAAATTCTTTTATCGTGTTATATTGGAATGATATGATATAATGGTATGAATTTTGTTCATTTTAACCAGGTCCTTTTTTTTGATGAACTGGTCACATGGATGTTCATGACATGGCAAGAAATGTACTAGCTACCTGAAGGGTTCACTAACAAGATTGTGATAACTTGGTCTTAAAATCTTATCAGTTCTCAGTTTTACAACAGATTTTCTTGGTCATGCTTTCTATTCTTGAAAGAGGCTCTTTTATTGACATTTCGTGGATCCAAATTTCAGTAGAATATCTATTATTGCTAGTAGCGTAATATTTTGACACCTTGCGTTAAAAGTAATCATGTTATTGATATATTGCCCTCAGAATGGTGAGAGTTTCCCGACTGTCATGACCCTAGTACCCTTGTTCTGTTGTTTTTAGGCCCAGTGTGTTGAGTGGCATCCGTTTGAAGGCCAGTGTCTTTTAACCGGAGGCTGTGACGGGTAAGTAAATTAAACTTTTCCCCCCAAAAAACGTAGCGGTTGCACATTTTTGCATTGTTTGTTCTTCTAGCAGATGGCGCTATTTCGTTGACAAGCTGTTTCGTAGACTATCAAGAGTAGATGTTTAGATATTTTAAAATCCATCAATTGGTGTCTGATACTTACTTGGACAGTTTTAGTTGGAGGAAGAAAAGTTAGAAAGCGAGAGAATGGTGGGAGGGAGGGAATATAATTGTTTATGCTCTTAATTGATAATTCATAAAACAACATTTTACAGAAACAGACATATTTGTACTTGGATGAGGCAGAGAGAACAATAAAGATCAAAGTTTAAAAATTGATTCAAATTCAAAATTAGTTAATAGAAAAATCAAAATAAATGATTACTTGCTAGCCATACTTTTCGCCAGTCACACTCTAACATGTTTCCTTGAAATATGTTTTATTGTAAGAAATAATAATGGTTATAGTAAGAGCTGAAACAAACCCTCTTTGAGTTAAAGAGGTAGACAAGAGTTTTGGACCTCTCACTTTGGTTTTGCGATTAATCTCCATAGAAGTAGAATGTTTGTAAACGTGATACTTCTAAAACTCATAGTAACTTAAGGTCTTTATATTTTCCCCATGTTTGCCAGTTTGTGTGTACTATTGAGACCCTTAAGTGTTTTTTTATACCCACATGAAGGAATTAACTGTTCTTTCATTAATAATTTGCTGGAGTAGGATTGACGGTGTAAATCCATATCCTGGGCTGTGCACAGACTTGTGGCAAGTCCAGCCTGTAACGTAGTAAACTCTTTGTTGATAAGTATTGTGTTCTCTCTGTACAGTTTAGTTGCTGCCGTAGATTGTCAGTCCCCGAAGCAGCCAGCCACGACCTGGCAGATAGATGGTGAAGTGGAGAAGATTATTTGGAATCACTTTAGACCGAATCAGTTCTATGTAAGTGTTAAGACATTGAAATGACAAGAAACGATTTATTTCCTGTAATGGATAATTTCTGGAATCATGTGACCATTACACCCCACCAGAACAGAGATAAGAGTATATTAACCTTGTGTAATGTAAACCATGCTGTGTGGTTTATACTCTCACTACATTAAGTTACATAAATATCATGCAACACGGAAACAAAATTGTCAGAAGTATCATCTACATTTCGTTTCAGACTTGTGTCATTCAAAATAAAACTGGTTTCATTGATAATATCGGTGCTGATTAGCTGGACCTTTATTCTAAAAATTACCTCCGATATGATGATTCTTTTCAAACTCTGAAGACAATTTGTGATGTTTTTCTTACTTTCTTTCTTTTTTTGGGGGAAATAGGTCAGCTCAGATAAGGGGTTTGTGCAAGGTTTTGATCTTCGCACAGACAAACCTCTCTTTACACTGAAAGCGCACGAAGATGCCGTAACTTGCATGAGTATGAGCCATTACTTAGAGGGCGCCCTTGCCACGGTTTCCGCAGACCATACTTGCAAACTTTGGAGGATACAGGTAATTATTATTATTATTATTTAAACATTTCTAAAGCGCACATATATATGTAAAAACATAAGCTATGGCGCTGTACAAACTTAAAAGAGTAAAGGTAAAAAACTTAACGAAAATTAAGAAACCAAGTTAATCATAAGAAAGAGGTAAAAATCTTAAAAACAGATAACCCTAAAAGACTAAACAAATCCAATAACGATGGAGAAAATGAGGTCAGTAAAAACCATGCCACAAAATCAGAAAATAGGATAAAACAATAGTAAGAGATAAATACAAAAAGAATGAGATAATAAGTAAAACTAGATTAATTATAAACACGTGTGAAAATGAAAGTCTTAAGACTGGATTTAAAAGAACTTACAGTACTTGAATTGCGAATAGAAAATGGGAGTGCATTCCACAATTTGGGGGCACAGACACAAAAAGATCGGTCACCAAGGGACTTGCAGCGAGTGCGGGGGGTAGTTAAAATCAAACTGTCATGAGATCGTATGGAGTAGCTCACTGATCGTGGTTTAAGAAGGTCCTTCACATAAGATGGTGCAGATCCGTGAAGCGCCTTATAAGTGAGTGATAAAATTTTAAAATCGATACGATCCTTTATCGGAAGCCAGTGGAGAAGTTTAAAAGCAGAAGATATACTGTCATATTTGTTCAAATTTAGGATGATACGGGCAGCCATATTTTGTACACGCTGTAACTTATTAAGGGAAGAACTGGGAAGACCATAAAACAAAGAGTTACAATAATCAAAGTGAGATGTGACAAGTGCCTGAACTAAAGTGCGAGTAGAATCAGTAGAAAGATGCTTACGTAATTTTCTAATATTATACAAGTTAAAACTAGCGATTTTACATTTTTCATTTATATGTTTTTTCATTGATAAGGTGTTGTCCAAATAAACGCCAAGATACTTCACATCATTTACACAATTAATAATAGATGAGTCCACGTTAATACAATCAACTTCAAGTTTTGCAAGTTGAGTTCGTGAACCAAAGATAAGAAATTCAGTTTTGGTATCGTTCATTTTTAAGCGACACATATTCATCCAAGCCTTAACGTCCAATGAACAACTCTCCATAGCATTTAGAGCACTAAGTTCAGAGTCGGAATTACCTGGTTTGAATTTTAGGTACAGGGCGTGATCGTCTGCATACCCCATGACCTCGGGAAGGTGACTGGAGATTGTATCATATAAAGTACTTGCATAAGCCGTAAAGAGAACAGGGCCAGCACAAGATCCTTGCGGCACGCCCTGGTGGACGGTGGATTTCGTAGAAATGCATTCACCAACCTGAACACTTTGTGTGCGTGGTCTTAAATAACAATCAAACCATGATTTAGCCAGCCCCTTAGTACCAAAGTTTTGATCGAGAACACTCAGCAAAATGTCATGGTCCACAGGTAAATCACACTCTACTGATTTATTCATGACGGTAGATTTTGGCAGGGAAATTTAAATACAATAGTTACTACCGTGTGCGGTATACAGCTGTGATTTTGAAAATTGCTTAGTGAAGCAACTGGTTGCAATTTCCTTGCAAATGTTATATTACTTTATTCCATTTGACAGCCAAACGACAAAAGTAAAGTTCTACTAACTAGCACTATGGATCTGAGGGTTGCCATGCCTACAGAGGTGTTTAATATAATTTTGATGCTCTATATAATTCACAGGACAATAAGCCGTCACTCCTGGTAACCAAGGAGCCCAAGATGGGTATCATTCATTGTTCTGCCTTTTGTCCTGACAACCCTAGTCTACTAGCTCTCGGAGGTGGCAGGGATAGTCTCAGAACCTTTAACTTTCAAGATGATTGTGGTAAGTGGATAACTAACATTTAAGGAGGAGGCAAAAAAAATTGCATTCTCCATTCCTTTATTTTTCTGGAGAGGAAAGTGTGAGGGACGGGGCATTAATGTGACATATTATGTATTGTTAATATTTCAGTATTGATTGGAACTGATTGTTTGGTAGAAGTGGCTAGTGTGGGGGCGGGGGGCTGGGAGGGGCAGAGCTACCTCCCAAAAAACATTAAAAACTCTCTGAGGTGATGTTACAATGTTAAAATCTCTCTCATGTGATGTTACAGTGTTACTTGTGTTTTTACCACATTTCCAGGACGATAAACAGGTCCTATCCCTTCCAGAAATTTGAATTTGATCTCTTTAACAATTACATCAACTTTATGTAGAGAAAATGTTTCATTTTACGTGTTAAATTCAGTCTCCCTCCATACACAGTAGACTATATGTGCACACTTGCTTGTGTTTCTTCAGGTCAGGCTTTCAAGAAAAAGGAGCATTTTGCAGCAAAGTTTGTGAAAGGTTTGGATGAAGACAGCTCTTCAGAAGATGGATGATCGACTGGTAAGAGCAGGAGATGAAGTCTTACCCTTCCAACTTTGAGGGTTCTTGATCAATGAGAACTGAGTAAACTTGACACATAAAACTGGTAGAAAAATGACACAAAGAGTTGTCAAATTTAAATAACTTTAAGGTCGTATGGGTGCTTTAAGATGTTAGATGTGTTTCAAAGTTAAAGATCTGATATAAATGTGTTTTATTGAGATGTATAGTTAGAGTAAGCTGATTATTCTTTGATTCTGAAATTTGAAGCTCTTATAGGATGACCATGTATCTTTGGTTGAAAAATGGGACCACACATCCGGGGGGTGGGGGGTTCTAAGGGTTGGGGTCTTGCTCCTCTTTGAAAATGAAATTCAAACAGGGATACATCCCAAAATGGTGGCATATTTACAGCTTTTATGCACCAGTTTAGTATGGTGTAAATTTCCTAAAAACATTAAATTTTGATCAGAATTTGCAGGGCAAAAAGTGAATATCTTGCTTTTGAAAGGGTCACAAATAGTGATGCGTACAACAAGTTCACCTGCTTTTCAAACGGCACAAAGACCAGTAGAAAATCGGGACAATTTAGTTTGTGGATAGTACAATTGCTATTTCGGCTGCAAACTTGAGACAATCCTGATTGATCGGGTTGTTGGTAATCCTTCTAGCACCTTTTTGAAATTGCTTCATTGCTACGATAAACCAATTTCATCATCCTTCATAGAAATCAACCAACTTGAGAGAAGTGACAAGTTGATGGGGACTTTAAGCGGCATCATTTACCGCCATCAACGCCTGGCCAGGGATCCTCGTCAGTGGTTTTGAGGAACGTCATCAAACTACTGAAATCATCAACTACAGCAAACGGTTCAGAAACATAAAATACTGATTAACCATCGTCAGCATTTAATATAGGAGCCAGGATTCAGTAGTCTGCTGTTGAAGTGAGAGATACACATGGTGGGTGTAAGACATTGACTTCAGATAGAGGTACAAGTTGATACGATTTGAGGCTACAGGATTTGAGGAATCGAGGCTACAAGTTAGTCAACTATTTGCCAAACTTTTCCTTGGCGCCGAGATTCATCGATTGGGTGTTCACTGCTGATGAACATGTTAAGAGGTGCACCTACCGGGCATACTCCCTAATGAGTGAATTACTATGCATGAGTTTAAGTTCACTAGCTTTATTTTTTAAACTGTTGAATATTCATATTGTAATTTCATTGTTCCTGGTAGAATTGTAATGAACTGTTATACATTGTATGCACATATAATGGATCTCTCTCCATTTAAAACATATATTAACTGTTTGAATGCATACTAATGAGTGATTTATCATTCATTGGTTCAGTCCACCAAGAACAATTGATTTCTTGAATTGTTGAATATTCATATTGTAATTTTATTGTTCCTGGTAGGATTGTAATGATTTATTTACACATTGTATCCAGGAAGCATATTCTTCCTGGAGATCTAGTGCTGTATCACCAAATGTATTTAAAAGCCACTCCAGTTCATGTTGCCATTAACCTGATCTTTACACTAAAAGATCTTTATGTAAACTGATTTGTGTCTTGAATATATTTTCATTAAGATGACACCGAGTGTTCAGTAGTACCACAGGGCTCGTGTTAGTCTGTGATCCTTTGAATTTACCAGGGTAAGGAATAAAAAACCTACCGCACCTTGAAATACATTTCACATATAGAAAAATACCCATAACTAAGGCTGGAACTGATCGGGTCATCTCGGTGGTAAATAACACAAGGCTCACGTTATTAATTGTTTGTTACCTACTACAGTGGAAAACAGCTTTTCTACACTCGTCGACAATTTGACTAAACCTACGGAATATTACTCAAACTAGGAATACAATCTAAATAAAGGGTAATGAGTGTACATTGTAGAATTTGATTTATCATCATTTTCAAATTAGTGTTGATTTGATGCCTACAGTGGCTTAATAGGGACATAGGGAAAAAAAATAAGTGTCCCCAAATCTCAGATTTTGACTTTTCATCTCAAAATTTTGACTTTTTATCTCAATTGTTTTCTTTCCTATGGCCCTATTAAGCCACCATATATGCCAATGTTCCTTCAAACTTTGAAAAAGGTTCCTGTGGAACATTTGTGAGGTGTTATGGTGGGTGTGATTTACAAAGTCATCAATACCTTAATTATTAACACATATGGAACAAGGAATAGTTTGTTATGGGATATTAGTTATCAACATCAACTCATTACGCTGCTTTCAGATGTAAATGGTGGGAGGTCTGCTGCCGACCAACACAAACACAAGACATTAAATAACCATTCTTGTCGCAGTGCAAAATACAAGATATCAATTTTATTTTCTGAAAACTTTACATTGTTGTCATTTTTCTACAAGAAACAAGTATCTAAGATTTGTAAATTACAGAATAAGTTATGGCTTTACCTACAATTGACAGGGGGGGAGTTGGGTGAACATTTCAACAAGATAAACAAAGAAAAATTATAAGACGTAGACTACAGATTAACGAGAGACACACAGCAAACCCAGCCAAACGGAAAAACCAAGTACTTAGTAAGAAAAAAAATAATATCATACATAGAAACCATTTTAAAGAGATTGCAGCAAATATCCCAGTAACCTCTGGAAGAAGTGAGCTTAATGTTTTCTTTTGTTTTTTGTATTTTTTACAACTTGTACAAATGTTAGCACCATAACATTCATTTGGTGCCATTCAAATTAGAACAAGAATTAATTAATGAGAAATTATTATATGGAAATAGATGAATGTTTTCTTTGGATCAACCAAAGCATAAATACAAGGCTAGTGATACATGCCAAAATACATCAAATAAATAACAGTTCTAATTTTCTCTAACGTTTTAAGCGATTTCGGTTTTTGATGAAATCGTCGGATGGAAGTTGTGGCCCCGTGTGCGTTACGCTTACAAAAGGACCGGACAAACTTTCGGAACGTTTTGCAGGTTTACCCATCGCAGGACTTAATGTAATGCACACATCCTAACAATTACATGAACTCCAGGGTTTGGTGACATGTTTGTTTATGCCCAGAGGATAGAAGTCTTGATACAAATAAAAAGAAACAAAAAACAATGAATTGTACATCTGCAAAGTCTCCTTAAATAAATGGGATAACTATGAATTGCTAGTCAAAAGTCAAATTCTGGACCATGATTTTTAAAGAGTGACATCTTCATGGGCATAAAACTGATATTAGGAATGCATGTAGAATGACATCACTGGCTGTATATGACATGTCATAGGAACAGAGTACAACATATCATAACGGCAACACGTAACGTAATTACCTATTCAAATGTGATTTCAATTCCTGGAGAATACTGCTACCACACCTTGTAAAAATATGTGAACAATTTAATTCTAGATAAATTTACCTGTCAATCTCATTTTATCAACAATGACATTTTGATATTGGAATTTCAATCACCTTGGGGGGAATTGTAGGGGTGTGTGTCAAACTCTGCAACCTAAACGGTCCTGGTCGTTTCTGATCGTGTGCGTGACAGTAACAAACCCGGTACAGCTGTAATATCACAGTGCTTCCACCTCTGAAGTCAGGAAAGCGGAACGAATCTACTCAGCCCCGATCAATTTCCAATTGCAATTTTTATTTAAATTTGGGGTAATTTTCTGGGCATTAGAATACCCATATTACCATCAACACATGATGAAAACTAAAATCCAAACTGATCCTTTGTAAGAGAAGCCATGATGCCCCCCCCCCCCCCTCTCCCTCTCAAACAAAGACAACATTACTTTCTAGTTCAAAACATGAATTCAATCCAATTATGACTTTTGGGTTGGAAAGTTTCAGTAAATATTCTGGGCATGCTCCCTGTTTCAGGTGTTCTACCAATTAAAATAACTCTTTCTCTTATTGGATGCTATGTAGGATAGAATACAGTACTGATCTTTGCTTTATAAAACTTGGATCTTAATCTGACACAAAGTACCAGAAGGCATCCACAAGTCTTAACAAACCTACTGTGCTGTATATCTTATAATCCAACCAGCGAAAAGACCCTCCATCCGGCTCTGCTCACCCCTCCACTGCCCTTCCCACCCCCCCCAGTCCCATATCAGATGTACAACATACCCTCCCCTTGACCAGGTGCATGCATCAATCAAACCAATGCAATATTTTACTCTCAATAGCTATTGTATCTGAGAGCAAGACTATATCAGCCATTTACCAGAAGAAATTCAAAATGCTCATTTGCACTAGATAAGCAAGTTTGTTTCTCTTTGAAATTCAAAATGGTCAGTTAAAGTTCATTGCAACTGACATGCAAAATGGTCTATGACAACTCCAAGCACTGTCATGGAATCTACATACAACATTTGTTGTAGCACTTATATCCAGAAGAGAGCTTACAAATTGTTAACTCTTTGTAGATCAAGAAGACACACGACAGATTGTGATCTAGCAGGGAATGATATCTCTTGCAACTGTTACAAAACAGAGTGGCATTTGTTTGTTTTTGGGGAGGGGGGAGGGGAGGGGGAGCCTTTTGTCACAAAGACATTGTAAATAAAATCCAGGTGAAATAAATTCAACCAAGTACACAATGAGTTGCATCAAAATGAACGTAAAAAGTCGTAAAATAAAACAAAAGTTCTCTATTAACAATAAAGTATTGTTTTGTAAACCATCTTGAACTTTTTCTACCCTCCACCTTTTTTCTCTTCTACTCTATCCGATTAATCTATACCCTACCTAGCCTAACAAACAGTCGCTGTGAGTCACTACCAGGCCTAACCAATCACAATATGAATTTGATTAACATGACAAATATGAATACAACTCTTACTACATTACAAGCACCTGTACAACAATACTTCTTCAACTTCCCCAGCTCATCTGCTACAAAGCCAATCTCCAGTCTTTTGTTTGTCTGTTTTGAGATGATCTAAAGCCCCTTTTCTCTCCTTAAGTTAGAGAACGATGACACATCTTCATCTCAAAAATAGGCCAAAACAACTGATTTTTGTGCATTTCTTCATAATACCATCAATATCAAACAGCTCGATACACATTTTCTTACCGACAATCTAGATTCTGCTGATAAGTTGTGTTAACTACATCAAAATCTATTCTTTTCTTCACCTTACTCCTATATTTTGTGCTTTTCTGTCCTGCAGGTCAAGCAAATATCACCATTCTCCTTCTATCTTGTGCTTGTGCTATGGCTTTGTCAAACACACTTCTCAAAGATGTTGACCTATTTCACTGGCTGTGCTAAAACAAGTGAATATGATCAACTTCAATAACATTTGATTTACAATCTCACACATGTGAACAATTGGCTGAACTTTTTGAAAGTAGCTGGTTGCCTTTCATAATCACCACTTCTCTGAGATCTCAAACAATTACCATGAGCAATATTTTACACACAATCTGTGATGTGTTTCTCTTTTCATCAGAAAATTAGTAGGTTAGGCTAGCTAACCTCTGCTGTGAAACTGTGGTAGGTCTAGGCTATGTTGTCTTGTAAATGCAAAGAGTGGCTCTAAGTGATTTTAGTGCACAATCGAGTAAGTCCTTAAAGTCTAAACCTGACAAGAATCTCTAGAGTTTACCAGCAGTAGAAAATTCCTGATCTACCCTGATCTGAAGAACAATGCGGATATGACCACACTGATAGATGCCATGTGCAGTTTTGTTTAGATAAGTTTGGTCACATTCGATATACAAATAGGTGATGGTTAGCAAACCAAATTAGGGGTTTCATTACTGGAATGTTAATCTGTAGCCAGTAATCATGGTAACATGCATTGTAAGTGGATAATCACCATGAAAGATACCCTCCGAACAACCAACCACATAAGAACAACACCCACAGTAACCTTTCACACATGAAATAATACATAATGCTCTGGTCTGTACCACCTGACAGTCAACTTGGCCGAGCACGTCTCGTTAACAATCCTCGATGTGACTGAACTGCTGAGCATCTTACCCATCAACATTAAAACAACAACAGCATCTCCTCAATGTGACTGAACTGCTGAGCGTTCCACCCATCAACATTCTGGATCACATTTTTCTTTTTAAAACCTGCAACTCTGCTCTGAGTAACTAATCCAGCCATTTATCAAATACTGACTGTTAGTGTGTCACTATCAAGCAGACTCTACTGCCTTCTTTCTCCTTCCTCCTTTGTTTCTTTCCTCAGCCATAGATTGAGTGAGTAGCTCCTGGTTTTTAGCAATCTGTTTACTGCTGCCTCCTCCTCCTCATACCCATAAACCAGACCTCACACCAACCCAAAGAAGCCATTTCCTTTTATTCATCGTAGTGGTATCAAGAGTTGTTGAGACGGGTGGGTGGTTATCACCCCTCGCATCTCGTTTCATCTCGGATGAAGCACCCTCTGAGGGCTCACTGACAGGGTGGGACGTCACCCGTCATGTCCCAGCTGTGCTATCTGTTCTCATCCTGGTGTATGAACCAAAGACACTTGGCCACTGTCAATGACGATTCCGCTTTGCTCAGCGCTACGTGAGACAATCTGTCTTCGTACCGTAAAATTAACCTAACGGGGAAATATATCGAGAGATAATTCATTGGTTTGCATTTTATGGTTTGCATTATTGGTTTGTATTACACTGGTTTGCATTAAATTATATTGGTTTGTATTACACTGGTTTGCATTAAATTATATTGGTTTGTATTACACTGGCTTGCATTAAATTATATTGGTTTGTATTATACTGGTTTGCATTACATTATATTGGTTTGTATTACATGGTTTGCATTACATTATATTGGTTTGCATTACATGGTTAACAATACATTATATGGTTTGCATTATATAGGTGTGGAGAATCTGCTATAGTTCCATAGCAGCACAATGCTTACTGTCGGAAGCTGGTCATGTTTTAAAGCATGTCTCGTGAACCATAAAATGCTAGCAAGTTACAAAGCTAACAACAAATTTTTACGCTCACAGTTATTTCAGATGTGAATGACATTCCATGATAAACACAAACATGGATCAACAGTAGATTGCGCGAATGGTTCAATTTTTTTTCTTTCACAGGCTGGGCTTATTGAGCACCCCTGTAGTACTACATGCCGATTTAACATAATTCTGTGCTAAGTTCACCAACCAGGTAATACCTTGAAACCATTCAAGAGCAAGTCCAACCCTATCATGAGAAACCGAAACAAGATTTGACAAGACCTACCTTCGACCATCCTCTGAGTACTTGGCAATGTTTTTTAAGATGAGGGATGAAGTGATACGAATGCTCCTGGTAACTGGACCTTCCTTCTCACCCTGCGGATGGGAGATTGAAAGAAATATAGAACAAATTTGTACAGACTGACACTGACTGACGTGCTCGACTATACAGACTAGTACAAATAACTCAGGGCTGACGTAACATAGCATAACCTGCAAATTGCCACCACACACATATGGCAAATTACCATTCCATAGTATATATGGCAACCATGGCAACGATGGTAAATTGCCACATTTCCATTCAAGCCTTTCTAGAGATCCTTCTACCTCTTTAAGTCTTCCAAAGACAGGCAGCTGACATTTGGTCATTATTTCTGTATATTTCGATGTGTCTAATTACCCTTCAGGCAATGTATCTCCTAAAGAAACCATCTGATCAACAAGCTAAAACCCTTGAGTGAGCAAATTAAAAAAGAACATACTCTCATCAGAGACTAAGAATATTAAACACACAACACTCGTAAAAGTATGACAAATCTGGCCAAATTGGGGCTGACTCACTTACCATTAAATCGTGCAAGACTGGAGCTTGGAGACTTCTCCTGATAGCATGATAAGCTGTGTGAGCGTTATACACCACCGGGTGTGCAAGCTGGGCTGTGTCTTTCTTACTCTGGTTATCAGAACCCCGTTGAGTTCGCCTCTCGGCTGCAAGCAACAGGGACTCTTCCGTGCAATGTTTCTCCTGCAGAGAGAGAGAGGGAGCCATTTCAAAATATCATATTTCCAAGCCAGTATAATACTGTCATTGTTTTGAATGTTGACTAATAGTCCAGGTATCTGAAAACAGTTCTACCCTGGCCACCTTCTACCCTGGCCAGTTCTATCCTGGCCACCTCCCTGCTACAATTTGGTGCTAAAATACCAGACTGTTGACTAATAGTCCAGGTATCTGAAAACAGCTCTCCCTGGCCACCTCTCCCCCCCCCCCTATATACCAAAGGATCATTAAATGATTTGGTATGGTTGGTATACGGTAGTCAATGCTGAAATGTTCCAATGATACTGTTCACAACTGTTTAAGTAGGAACCAAGTACCTTATATCAAGCTGACAACTCTCGTGCAGCAATCCCACACCAGGAATGATGAAATTGTTCAAAGTAGTTTTCAAAGCGATACATACTATTTGTAGCACAAAAAAGTTTTGGTGTGCCATAACTTGCAAGAACGACCAAAGAAATTAATGAAACCACTTTTTAAGTTTTATTTATTCTATTGAGGCGTATCCAAATAACTGTGTGTGCATAACACATGGCTTGGTCAGGTTATACCATTGCATTGAAATTCCGAATACAGCTTTACAGGGAAAGTAACGTTACATTTCTCAAATTTCATACAGCATTCCCTTATACTCAAATATCATTTTCTACATTTTATTATAACATTTAATTACCGTAACGAAGGTGGTTATCATTTTACATGAAAAAGTACCCAGTTA
>KN892380.1:28399-44156 GCA_000934455.1 Apostichopus parvimensis
CATGCCAATTTAACATAATTCTGTGCTAAGTTCACCAACCAGGTAATACCTTGAAACCATTCAAGAGCAAGTCCAACCCTATCATGAGAAACCGAAACAAGATTTGACAAGACCTACCTTCGACCATCCTCTGAGTACTTGGCAATGTTTTTTAAGATGAGGGATGAAGTGATACGAATGCTCCTGGTAACTGGACCTTCCTTCTCACCCTGCGGATGGGAGATTGAAAAGAAATATAGAACAAATTTGTACAGACTGACACTGACTGACGTGCTCGACTATACAGACTAGTACTAATAACTCAGGGTTGATGTAACATAGCATAACCTGCAAATTGCCACCACACACAGATGGCAAATTCCCATTCTGTAGTATAGACGGCAACCATGGCAAAGATGGTAAATTGCCACATTTCCATTCAAGCCTTTCCAGAGATCTTTCCACCTCTTTAAGTCTTCTACAGATAGGCAGCTGACATTTGGTCATTATTTCTGGATATTTCGATGTGTCTAATTAACCTTCGGGCAATGTATCTCCTAAATAAACCATCTGATCACCAAGCTAAAGGACATCCTCTCATCAGAAACTAAGAATATGAAACACACTACAGTCGTAAAAAGTATGACAAATCTGGCCAAACTGGGGCCGTCTAACTTACCATTAAATCATGCAAGACTGGAGCTTGGAGACTTCTCCTAATAGCATGATAAGCTGTGTGAGCGTTATACACCACCGGGTGTGAAAGCTGGGCTGTGTCCTTCTTACTCTGGTTATCAGAACCCCGCTGAGTTCGTCTCTCGGCTGCAAGCAACAGCGACTCTTCCGTGCAATGTTTCTCCTGCAGAGATAGAGGGAGACATTTCAAAACATCATGTTTCTAAGCCAGTGTAATACTGTCATTGTATTTAATGCTGTTTCTTGTGTGGAATTGCTGCAATTTGGTGGTAAAACACCAGACTGTTGATTAATAGTCCAGGTATCTGAAAACAGTTCTACCTTGGCCACCTCCCAACCCCCCCCCCCCCCAATATACCAAAGGATCATTAAATGATTATGTACGAGTATAGTCAATGCTGATATGTTCCAATGATACTGTTCACAACTGTTCGAGTAGGCACCAGGTACCTGGTATCAAGCTGACCACTCTGGTTGACCACTATGGTGCAGCAATCCCACACCAGGAATCATGAAATTGTGCAAAGTGGTTTTCAAAGGAAACAAAGCCATACATGCTATTTGCAGCACACAAAAGTTTGGCGTACCATAACTCGCAAGAACGACCAAAGAAATGAATGAAACCACTTTTTAAGTTTGATTTAATATTGTATGGAGGGGGTTCCATATAACTGTGTGTGCATAACACATGGCTTGGTCAGGTTATACCATTACATTGAAATTCCGAATACAGCTTTACAGGGAAAGTTACGTTACATTTCTCAAATTTCAGCAAGTCAGCATTCCCTTATACTCATTTTCTACATTTTATTATAACATTTAATTACCATAACGAAGTTGGTTATCATCTTACATGAAAAGTACCCAGTTATGAGAGACTTCAGCCCCCCCCCCCCCAAATAGAAAGTACATTTTAAACAGTGACAGCCTTCAAAGTTATAAAACTTTCAGTGCAAACACCATCTTTCCGAGAGGGTTCTGTGTGACATTGGTCAAAGTGAATCTTACCTGGACGTGAGTGACCGTGGACCAACGTTGTCTTTTGATGTTGTCGCAGCCTTCCCATTCGCACGTACCCCTGTAAGCTGGAGTTATGACATGTTCCTTGCAAGCATGGACGTGGAGTGACTTGGCAGAAGATAGCGTTCTGTAATTGAGAGAAATTTCATGCAAGGTTCAGTTCGTTCTCTTAGTGAGCTGCATTCTGACTTTCCTACTAATAAGTGTTAAATTTGGATTCCTAAATGTGGAAACATATTCCGTTACAGAAAATGATAGAGAGCATTTAATGGTGAATGTAGGAGAATAAAAGTAGTGATATCTTGAAAAAGGTAAATAAATCTTTCAAAAAATTACAAAGATACTAAAAACATGACAATATGATAGTTTCTATAGCTTTCCTGGCATCTTACATTATCATCTTTGGTTAATGATTTCAGTTTATATTATCTGACATGTGCCTACCATACAATCCATAGCTAACTCTAACAACTTGAAGAAAACAGTGTTTGTGCACAGAAATTTCAAATGTAGGTGGTGGTGAGGAGGGGGGGTTGCAAATTCTTTATCCCCCAGCTGTTTTAGGAAAATGATGTAGTAAAACACCACCCAAGTTTGTTTTAAACATCTCTGATGAAAGTACTCACTTGCGACAGCCGTTCCACTCACAGACGAAGAATGACGAGAGTGGATTGGCGCTGGATTGGGACTGCTGGTGCTTGTGCTTGTCGGAGTGCTTCCCTGATGATCTCCTCTCCCTCTTACTGGAGGATGAGGAGCTAGATGAAGACCGTCTCTTCTTACTCTTCTTTGGTTCATGTACAGGAGGAGGCGGTGGTGGGGGAGAAAGTGGTCCACTGCCTAGACTGCTGGGCGTGTCGCATCTCGCCATCTCTTCTGCTGTCCTCTTCACCCCTCTCTGCGGGTCTGGGTTCCCGGATGCCAATTCTTTACCCATCGGTGACAAGGGTACCTGTACTTGAGATCCAACCGGACCCCCGGTTCGGCTCGGGTCGGATGGCAGCGGTGACCCGATAGGTGAACTAGACATGGAGGTATTGGGACTGAGGACGTCTGGACATATGTCCAGATGACCGTTGGGCGTGGGTGATGACCTGTGGATATTATATGATACACTATGGGACTTTTGAACGTCAGCGTTCTTATTACCTAACAGACCGTTACTTAAAAAGTTTTTCTCCACAGGTGGGGAGAGATCCCCATTTTCCATGACTTTGATTGGTCCATTAGTATTGCCACCTGCCACCAACCTGCCATCATCAACTCTGAGGCATAGATCGTTCACGGCACTCTCACTTTTCAGCTTCTTGTTGTCCTTGAAAGAGTCTTCCCCGACTAGATTGTTCGATTTCATATTTTCTATCCTTGTTATACTTTTCACAATTTCGTTTTTAACTTTGTCCTCGATGGCAGCATTAATTTCCTTTTGAAGAATGTCTTTGGTCATTTGTCCGTTCATGATATGGTTCACTACAGAGGCCTCCACGTCCTTGCTATTCTTCAGGTGCTTCTCATTCAGATCGATCGATCGAATGCCACCGTCGTCTGAGAGTTTGTCTCCCAAGTAATTTGAGACATCACCCACGTCATCCAGGGAAGGATGTAAATTGTTCAGGAGTACCTTCTTGGATGGGTCTCCCACCTTCCCTCCTAATTTTGATACATCGTTTTTATGTTGCGATGCCGAGATGGAATTCGCTGGCTGTTGTCCTGTCTTACCGAGGTCACTGGCAGCATCTGGGCTGGCAAGACGGGTGTCGCTGGTCGCGGAAGCTGATCTGATGTATCCTCCGACTTTACTCTTCTGATAATCAATATGGTTTGGATTTTCAATTCTTTCAATTTTGGCCTCCACTGGAATCATGACCTCTTCTCCGACGCCGTTTAATACTTTTGTTGGTGTCTGTTCTTCCTTTTTTGATGGTTTGGGAGACTTGGCTTTGGCTCTCTTTGGTGATTTCTGGGGGCTCTCGGGTGGAAATTCGTCACCGTTACAGTTCATACTGTTGATACCCTTGGCGGCAGGTATCGTGCCTGTGAAATTAGTGTTAAGCGGGTTATTGATGTCTGGCGTCTGAGGGACAACGATGGGATGGTCCAGGCTATCCTGACTACATTCACTGGGATTGGCCTCACTCACAGTCTCTGACATAATGCTGTCTACGGTAGAGTCTCTACTCCCCGCTGGGGAATGAGACCTCTTCGAGTGTTTCTTACTCTTCTTACTCTTCTTCGACGAAGTGCGATGTTTATCTTTGGATTTTTTCTTCTTGGATTTTGAAGTCGAAGAAGTACTTGAGGTAGGGGAGGCTAAGTCACCTGGTGAACACTGGTCTTGGTTGTTGTTGTTATATTGCACGGAACTGACGGCTAACTGCGGCTGAGTCATTGCTTGAGTCTGGTTGGACATGGAGACCATCAGTTGTGGATTATACTGCTGTTGTTGCTGCTGCTGTTGCTGCTGTTGTTGTTGTCCTGGCATTGGTCTGGGTGCAATGTTGACCAGGCCCTGCTTCTGCTGGGGTTGAGCCCAAGCATTCACAGCTAACAGCTGTCCTTGTGATTGCACAAGCTGCATCTGAGGCTGTGGAATGGAACCTTGTGTAGACCCCTGTCTTGGTGGAGAAAGAGGGGAGTTTTGCTGAAGAAGTCTTTTGATCAATGGTGCATCAGTGTTGAGACTCTGAGAGGTACCAGTGGTACAGCCGTAACTGACCATAGGAGGGTTCCTCGTGCCCTGCTGAAAGTTACCGCTGGTAATAGGAGGTGTGGTGACCACCATGGCAGGCCCCTGCGAAAAAGGCAAACGGTTTTGAATGTTAGCCACAAAGTGGGGTCTGTTGACATTATTTTGAACCATCTGTTGTTGTTGAGTGTGAGGTTGGTTGACAGGGGGTCTAACCACAAAACTCTGCCCCAAGACGATCTGTTGTGTCTGCATACCCGGATGGTGCTGTAGAGTCATCATAGCAGGCTGCCCTTGATGTAATAACGTAGCTTTGGGCTGTATGCTAATGGTCTGAGTTGAAGGCATGTGGATGTTGACACTGGTCTGCGGTGGCAAGGTTGGCATGCCTTGCGGTTGCTTCTGTTGACCACTCTGACCAGACTGGTTGAAAGTCGCTGGCTTGGGTTGGATTGGCTTTGGCTGAATATTGATGGGCTGTCTCGGGCCCTGTTTCGGCTGAAGGTTGAGACCAGAAGCTATCTGTACCTGTCCTTGCATGACGGGCTGAACGTTGAGGACGATCCCTTGGGAAGGCACCAGGACATTCTGAATCGTGGCACCACTAGCAGGAACCACTTGGTGGACGACGGGGTTGGTATGAACGAGTGTTATTGAGTTTGTAGTCGAAGGAAGAACCGAGGGAGCAGCAGCAGGAAGTAGTGGATGTGGTGGTATCGAGACCGTGATCTTGTTGCCGGAGGTGGTGAACTTAGCCTCTACAGGAGGACAGGGTACCACAGCCGGTTTTATTGCTTCAGAGATGGCTGGGCGCTCCTCTTTATCCTGGGTACCCTGAGGGGCTACCGGATCATCGCTTGTAACAGATAGATCACTGTTCGTAATAGGAGCTTCACCGGATTTCTCCTGGCCATCTGTCTCATCAATATGAGCATTGGGCACTTTCTGGATTCTAACCTCTCCATCCAGCAAGTCTGCAGGGTTACCAGACTTCTTGGTTACCTGTCCTGGGGGATCACCATCCGTTGCGTTGCTGACAGATTCGCTGTCTACTTGGCTTTTGGTGGAGACAGGGCTACTTGAAGGACATGGTGTACTTATACCAGTAGGACTCAAGGCATCAATCATGGGGTTTGAAGGAGGTGGAATTGGTGGCTGAGGAGGGTCTGTCACCCCATCAGCGGGAGATAATTGGGGTGCAGCAGCAGGTGCTGATGAGGCAACTGTGGTGTCCTCTAAGGGAGCCTGTTGTGGTATTGCAGCAGTTGTGGTTGCTAATGATTCTGTTACAGGAGGAGGCATATTTGTAGTAAGAGCAGGGGGTGGAGTAGGTCCAGACTGTTTCTCTTGTGTGTCCGTGGTTTGTACCGGACGTTCATGCTCGGGTGCCCGTTGAAGCACGATATTACCGTCACCACCGTGTGGGATTGTTTGTTTGGTGACTTGGACCTTTGGAGGAGGCACACTCTGAGATTCGACTGAATTAACACTGTTCTGACCGCCTGACGTGACGTTATGAGGGCCACCAAACTGACCATGAGGACTGTCCCCCTGAACCTGTGGGCGATACAATGTCACTTGCTGCTGTCCACTCAGTTGGACCTGAGGTACTCCTGGCATTAGCTGTGGCCTGCCTGGTGGACCACTTAAAGCAATTTGTGGCACACTATATGGAACTTGTGGTCCCCTAATAGAACCCTGTGGTCCGGCTGCATAGTTCTGTGAACCAGTTAATTGTTGTTGCTGAGGCCCTGACTGTGCTAATATATTCACACCACTGATGACAAGGTTAGCTTGACTGTGCGTTGGACCTCCAGGAAGGTTCTCACGTTGTACTGGACCATTACTTGGATGTTGCTGGGCCAACTGGTGCGAAGGTGCCCCAACAGCAGTAGTAGACGTCGGCATGTGTTGACCAGGAGGGTACCCTGTCCTACTGATAGGACCATTCATCACCTGTGGTGAACTGTGGGGAAAGTTCTGAGGGTAGCCTGGTGCCTGACCGGGATGGTAAGGTGGTGGTGGAGCTCTCTGGTTAGGGGTACCACTTGGCGTGTAACTGAGGTTCCTTACTGGTGGTGGACTGGGAGATACATTAGGAGATGGTGAATGTCTGGAAGCAAGATGTGCCATCATGGTTGAAGCCGGTCTTGAGTTGCTGCTCAGCGCTGAAAAAGAGAGAAGTGGTGAGAATTACCAAACATTTTATGAAAAGAACAAACATGGAAAACATCTCTAGGGTTTTCTTTGATCTGTACATATATCTTTATCATTGACACCCATCTGAGTCTGAAGGGGGGGGTGATGATGCAACCAAACCTCTCCGTCAATTTGTGTACCTCTGATTATGCTAATCTTGTTGGATATGCAACAACGTTAGATTTACGTCCAGATTACAAAACAGTCAAAATCTGCAAAATCACCCAAAACTCAGCCCTATAACGGATTAAAGACACAAAAGCTTTCAGGATGATCAAGTAAAAATCCAAATTTTAAAAATACCAATATATGATTGATAATATGTCTGAAAGCTTAGGCTCTATGTTCTGCATGTAATTTGTGTGTTAGGGTACACAAGATTCGTTTTTAATCTACAGGTGCAACATGTACTACTTACCACTGGAAAGTGGTTGTGGTTGCCACTTAAATGGTTGTGGGTTCTTCCTCTTTGCTATGCCAGCTATATGATATTGCACTGAGCTGCCTGTATCTACCTTCTTCATGCCCACATGTGGATAAGATAACCTGTACGGATAAGAGGGGGACAACAGGATCAAGTTATGAGGAACAGTGTACATGCAGACATCTATATATTAACGGAGTCACAATGACAGAAAATAAAACACTCACAAGAACAAAAAAGTAATTATAAACAACTTTGGGAGATAGCATTGCTTGCGCGTTTCTCTAAAAAAAAAGTTGTAGGATATTAGTAGTTTACAAGACGTGTGGTCTTGAAGTACAGATCAGTTAACAGATGTAGGAATCGTTTGTTCAAGTCTTTCTACACACACAACTGTACACTAACATTACCCATATACATATACAAATGTTACAGTTGGGCTACAAGTTCAGTGCATAACGTACAGGGTAGTTGTGGGATCCACCGAAATTAGCACAAAAAAATCTTGGGAACCAATTTTGTATAATTCCAATGGCTATTGGTCTCTTTGAAAGGTAACAGATCCTCTCTAGGGTACTTGACATCTGTGGTGATCCTTATTCAATAAATATATCAATGTATGTTGTCTTTCTCCGAAGCAATGTTGATATATACAAACAGCTACTTAAATGTCAAAAACACCACTTCTAGGATTGTTCACGAAAAAGTGCCACGGGCAAGACAGTGAATGAACTAAAAACATAAAAAGATGAATTCTGATATTTAGGACCACAAACCTGACACATCTGGCAAAGTTGTTCGATGGCAATTGGATACCCTTGGACTGTTTGCACGCTGCGACATACTCCCCATAAAGTTCTACCCTGCCTATAGACTGCTCCGTGTTCGATTCCACATGACAATTTAACCTGCGTAAAGTAATAAATAAAGTAATAATGCTTGAGACTTCAAGGAAAAGTATCCAAAATTGAACAATCTTAAGAGCTTGACAACAATTTAGGGAAAGACTCAACGACAAAACAAAAAATCTATTTAAAAAACAAAAGGTTGATGTTTATTTAGCTAAAAAGAATAGAAAAATAACATTCTAAAAGACTAAGCCAAAATTGACACAGACAGGACAACTGTAACAGGATAAGTAACCTTGGTAACATAATTAACCTTGGTAACATATCTTTGTAATAATTCCTATTTTTATTAATTGCATTATAAATTTGAAAGCTTCACAAATTGGTAAAATTTATGATTTTGAGTGATACATCATTTAAGGTGGGTGACCAGTAAAACTATGGGCTCTGAAAAACTTACAAGACATGCTTTCAATACATACCTCTATTTGCTAATGAAAGCAATAAATGGTACACATAGACCTACACATATACCTACAAAACTTTGTCTTGAAAGAAATAATTTCAAATTATTATTTTTATTTAATTAAAAAAACAGCATAAATGCTCATTTTGGTCTCTTTTCCTGTAATATTAAGTCTTGGATAAATCCAGTTCCAACTTACCACTGACAAGCAAACCTCTCTGCTTCGGCATCTTTAGCTGAGGTGGGCGTAGCTGGAGGGGTCGATGAACTTGGCGGGGGAACAACTGTTGGGGTTCCATGACCTGGAGGAAAAGATTGATTCGAACATTGTTAATGACTGTCCAATCAATGGCAGAAGTATTCAAAACCCCTTTGTTAAACTTGGAAATGGCATTTGAATCTGATTGTGTGCTCAACAATAAACATGAACTTAATCAGAACTGATTCTGTCCAACCACTACAAGAATCAGAGTTTTGATAATCATCATAAAGAAACATTCAATATCAGTACAAATCAGGAACATTGTTTCACTGATGGAAATTTTGCAAAATAGGATGAATTACAGTTGGACCACAATGGCCGCAAGTTCAAATTCTTGGATTTATCTCCACAATGAAAAGATCTCTGGTATACTTGGAATAATGATTCCTCGATATTTTTCTGTTAAATATTGTAGCAAAACTCTTATTAGTTACATCTGATATCAAAAGACAAAAGTACCAAACACATAAACCTTCTGAAAATCCATTCCAAATGTGAACAAAGCAAATGTAACACTGCAAGTTTATTGTGGAGAAAACCAAGCATCTAATAATCACAAAATGAAAGTGATTTTTTGAAATGACTGCTTTACCTCTTGCGGGTGACTTTGCTCCCGGGGTGACTTGATGAGGAGGCTGGTGGTGGGGTGGCGGTGGGGTGGGGGCATGATGAAGGCCTGGTCTAGGAGTGCCTGACATCTGGGGTTGATGCTGTCCCTCTGGGTTGGGGTCAATGATCTTAATACCAACAAATGCATCGGCACCGAGTGCCTGCGCGTCTAGAGTAACTAAGCAAACCAGAATATCTGTGAAGAGAAGAAAAGGGCAGGTGGTCTATTAAGTGCCTAGGAGGGAAACATCAAAGAAAAAAGACAATGGACCTGTTTTAGAGAAGGATTGACGACTTCTTTCAACGTGCAAAACTGTCACAAAATTTGCTAGCTAAGGTCTACCACATTAATCACATATCTATGTGACTGACACTTGGTGAAATATGGTCTCCCAATTTATCATTTTACCTATTTTGGGGGTATTTAGAGACAATGCAATCTAAATTTCATGTAAACAACTAATCGTCTGCCAGGCAACCTCCAGGGCTGAAAATTGGTTGTTCGAACAGAAATTCGGTTGTCTCCGACCACCAGAAAAACCATTAAAAATTTGACCCGTTACTGATGTCACTGATTACAGCAAGATAGATGTCAGAGAAAAATCTTAAATTCGGTTCGCATTCTGGAAGACTCCAAAATGTAAGTAATTTAATATGAAATGGAACCAGCCACATGATCAAATATCGATGTGAAAGGCAGGAATACGGACGTACATGTGCCATGAATAAAGGCAAGTCTACACCTCTATTAACTACGTGCTTTTTAACGTAATACCAATTACCTTAACCTGCCTACACATAGTCCGCTTCAATGTAGAAAAGCAATTCATAAAAGGATGTTGTTATTTGTTGATGTTTGTAAAGATCTTAAATGAGTCTTTAGGGGGGAGGGGAAATAAAATTGTTTTCATATTGACTATGTCCGTATCACATTGCTTACAAAGAAAGCAAACCTGCCCATCAAGAGTCATCATCATTTTCGTACAGCGATGACCACGCAAGAGTTAATCACTGTGTTTATCATTTTGTATTTACAAGCAATAAGTCGGACAAATCATTGAAATCCTCAAGCAGCATACTCATACATCACATCAAGTATGCTGCGGACATTCTCGGATTGGGGGGTGCAGGGTGGGAGGGGGGTGGCGTGGGGAAAGGGGGGGTGTACCATAGGCTACTTACCTATACTTCGATCCACTTTACATATAAATGTGCAGAAGCTGCCACCTTTCTCAGACATTACAAGGAGTAGTTCTAATGCCCCCAGGAGTAGTTGAATATCATGAATATGCAACAGCTTTATAACTGTTTCATAGACTTTGTGTTCAAGGCACTGTTCTAACACATCGATGTTGTCATCTACATCCAATAGTTTCTCTACCACCTCCAAAGCTACAGAAAGATTTAATTAAAAGTCAATAAATATAAATCAATTAAAAGTAAATAAATATAAGTCAATTAAAAAAGTTATATTGAATTTAGCTCAATAATGTTCTAAAGATTTATCTCCACTGTTTTTTAAACGGATCTTTTTCAAACCTAGGGGTCCACGATTAATATTATTTTTAAGGGGGGGGGTAGGGTCTCCATGAGGGTAAAGTGATCTACAGGGGTCCACTGAAATATTGGGTCCTACAACATTTTCCTGACTTTATAAATGCTTTTGGGACAGTCAGAAAAGCCTGAGAGTGCCACCTTGACCTCGGGTCCAACGTTTGGATGATGTCACAGGTGATTCTCTCTAGGTCTGGGGGAGCGAGAGGGGGTGTGGATAGCAAAAAGGTTAAGAAGCTAGGTTCTACTCTACCAAACACTTTTCCACTGTTATTATTTACCAGTATTTCCTTCTGATTTGTGTAAAGTTGTTACCTTGTAATATTGTCTGCGTCCAAACAAGGTCGTACTTACGTTGCAACGTCCAAGCCATATAACTTTTATACCTTTACCCTATGAATGCGACCAGCCTTTAACCATACCTTCACTTTCTCTCTCACTGTCATCTCTCTCCCAGTTATTAATGTTGACAAAACTTTACACGGTCTCAGTACTTGCAAGAGCCAAATACGCCATCACTTTAGGCAGTAATTTCGTTAGTAATTTCGTAGTACACATGTTATGTACTACATGTTCGTAGTACACATGTTCGTAGTACATAAGTAATTTCGTTAGTACATATGTCTGGGAGTTTCCACATTGTTTTTCAAAATCTTTTGCAAAATCATTCCTGAACAACTTCATCAGTTGGTTTAAGTCAGAGCACATTAACCTTTTACTGAAATGTATGACAATACAATTTTTTTTACCCTTTACTTTTGGAAGGTAAATAACCTTCATACCTATTGTCTTTGGCAATTGATTACATTATAAATAATGTTAATGCATTCAAACGTTCGTTAGCAAAATGTTGTTTTCCCTGATTTCACCAGTTGGTGCATCTGGTCACTTAAAATCGTCAGAATCGTATACCAAAGTGTGCATCGCCAGAGTTGTTTCATCATTTTTATGTCAGGTTTACGCTTAAACAGCAGTGTTCTGGTTTTGATTAAGCGAGCACTTCAGAACTGCTCAAGATTCAGAGCGGTATTTTAAATTCTTGAATCGTAACATTAACAATCAAAATATTCATTGCGGGTGTTCTCGCCCGAGCCCAGACACGTCGTCGGTGTTAAGGCTCCAGTCGGTCGTGTACTTACCCACAAAGACATCAACTTACAATGTCAATGACTCATCCTCTCGATTATGTAAATTGTCAAGAAAATTGAATCTTTTCTTGTGTTTTTTGGGCAATTTGTGAAACTAATTGTGGCGATATGGAATGTATTTACTTGAGATGGAGGGTTTATAGAGAAGAAAGTGCTTTGGTTTTCACTTTTCTAAGGGAAAGGATTCTAAACAAAGCAGGCATCAACGAGGAACGTTAAGAAAAAGAGATGATGCCGTTCCTCAGAATAAGCTTAGCTTATCTTATTAAAAACCCTCGGGCATCACCTACAAATGGTGGACTATTTGTAACGACTGGCAGAGTAGTAAGTACTCTGTTGACCTCTGTCTGACCCACTAAATTGCCCAACTTGACATTAAACAGACAACCCTCAGAGGAGTAGGGTCAACTTACAGCGTAGCACGATAAACCTGTCGTCATCTTCCAGGCCCTTATATATAGTGTGGAACATCAACTGAGTACTACGATAAGCCACAGAGTCCAGGACGAACTGCAAAAAGGAAATGAGGTGACATTTGATCACACATTTTGACTGAGCGTGAGTTTTACATAACATCCGTTATCTGTTTCCGTTAGCCGTCTCGAGAACGGATTCTAAAGAAGCTGCAGAAGAAGAAGAAGAAGACGAAGCAGCAACAGCAAGCTTTGGTACTTTCCGAGACAGAAAAAAATAACTTGTCCAGTCTCAGGCCGCGTTACTTCCATCAGTGGAAGAAGATTCAGAGACGAGCCTGTCATCAATAAAGTTATCCGAACTTTTATCTGTTTTGACAAACTGTCATAACATTTAGATATGAAATGTAAAGGGATGCTGTTGAAAAACATGCTCCAGCAGTTTGGAACAAAATCTTTGGCCGGGTAAAAAGGGAAAACCTCTTGAAGAAAATGTTTGAGTATACATATCATTTATATGAGATACAAGATCCTGATCAATAATTCATACTCCAATAGTAGTAAAAGGAACCATTACATTGAGTGAATTTAGTATCTACTAGCTCTTACTGACATTTTGGGAAAGAAGAACAGAAAACTGACTATAAAAAACATATGGCCAAACAAATTCCTTGCAAAACTGCAAACAATTTTGGACAACTACTGAATACAGACCAGTGACCTTAGGAATACAGATAGTCTTCTGTGAGGTCTGCTGAGTTATCTGGCCCATACAGTAATTAGTTTCGGGGTAAGACTTTGGTATTGAGGTCTACTAACTAAATTATCTGGTCCATACAAAACTTGGTTGGTGTAAGACTTCTGTTTTGAGGTCTACCAACTAAGCTATCTGCCAATACAGTACTTGGTTTTGGTGTAAGACTTGTTTTGAGGTCTACTAACTGAGCTATCTACCCATACATTACTTGGTTTTGGGTTAAGACTTGTTTTGAGTTCTACTAACTGAGCTATCTGCCCATACAGTACTTGGTTTTGGGGTAAGACTTGTTTTGAGGTCTACTAACTGAGCTATCTGGTCCATACGGTATTTAGTCTCGGGTAAGACTTTTGTATTGAGGTCTACTTACTGAGCTATCTGGCCCATACAGTACTTGGTTTTGGGGTAAGACTTGTTTTGAGGTCTACTATCTGAATTATCTGGTCCATACAGTTCTTGGTTTGGGGGTTTTGTTTTAAGTTCTACTAACTGAATTATCTGGCCCATACAGTACTTGGTTTTGGGCTAAGACTTGTTTTGAGGTCAATTAACTGAGCGATGGCCCAGACACTTCTCGCTTTTGGGATAAGACTTTTGTTTCAACATTTCTTCTCTGAGACTGCAAGTGACAATTTATAGAAAGTTGCAAACCAGACTTATTGAGTATTACATCCACTTACATTCTATAATATCAAGAGGCGGTAGCGTGTGTCTGCGTAGACACACTGAACAAAAAATACTAATTGAAGAAAAGTGAATGAAATATATTGTAAATACTACTAAGTACAACAAGACTCACAAATATTCATAAACTAAATTGATTTGTATCAAGATAGTTCACACAAAACTAAACTTTTGACTATTGAACAGGACTGACATATCATGATGCCGTTTGATATTTATGGCTTGAATATTTCCAGCACACCAAACTGCCTTAAAAAAATAGCAAATTCCAAAGCTGCAAAAACTGCCATAAAATAAAATAAAATCTGAAAAATCTTAAGCTGCAAAATAGAGGTTGAAGCATTCATAATTTTCTCGTTCTCAGGAAATATGATAACATTACGAGTAATGATTTTAACAGCAGGATGTCATAAAATATTTGTCAACTATCTGCAGTTATGATCAATCTACTTTCAAAGAAAAAAACCGCAAACAGCAATTGAAGAGAAACTGAACATTCCATCAAACTGTCCAGATGAAGGGTTCAACATGATACCATCAGAATACCATTTAAACATGAAGATAAATTTCTATTCATTATTCGCTTGCATTTCAGTCAAGAAATTGATCAAATTACAAAGACTAATCAACCATTTGGATAGCAGGGATGTGTTGAGACTGAATGGGACAGGATGCCATCTTTGTTATTACAAAAAGTTGTGTGTATATTGAGAGCGTTATGAAGGTTACTGCTTCCGACCAGACTTATAAATGACTATGTGTGTTTGCCTATGTACATGTGACTATGTGTGCATGACTATGTTGACTATGTATATTTAACTATGTTTGACTATGTGTGTTTGACTATGTGTGTGACTATGTGTGTGTTGGACTACGTGTGTGTTTGACCATGTGTGTGACTATGTGTGTGTTTGACTATGTGTGTGTTTGACTATGTGTGTTTGACTATGTGTGTGTGACTATGTGTGTGTCTAAGTAAGTTTGACTATGTACTTCTGACTATGCCACAATCAATTCAAATTTTCTCCCGATGCCTGATACTGTCATAAACTTTCGCTTAATTCTAAGAACAGCCAGTAGTTTTGTGCGAAAGCTTCCTATTACTGAGTTATTTCCAACTAGATAGTGATGAGGAAATTGTGGGAGGGAAAAAAATAGTCTACTTCTGCCAGTGCTGGGATATCCCTTTAACAAGTTCTTTACACCCTTGGCAGCTATATCAAATATGTTCTAAATTTGAAGAGAATTAGATTACAGTAAGCTGATACCAATGAATAAATAATTCTGAATCAAATCTGAATAACACGGTTCTTGTATGAGTTGGGATTTGATGACTTAATAAGTTTCACGATGCATATTAAATTGATACACTTCTTCCTGGGCTCTCAAAAAAGATATGAGGTTTTTTAGAAAAAAATTGAAAACTGTACATTTTCGATGGAAACTTTTTACTTCTATTGATCAATATTGACTTCAAACCTTGTACAAAGTTTTGTATTTCGTTATAAGGGGAAGATTAAACTCTTTAATAAACGGTGACCACAATGTTAACAATATGACAGCAGCAGCCTTCACATACTCAAACCTCTGTCTAGAGAATTCACCAAAAAAGAAAAAAGAACCCTCAAACTTCACGGGACATTTTCTCGATTCTCAGGAACTGACCCTGCTTCAATAACCCTTGGACATTTTTCATGTGAAGAATTCAAACACCATACTCCAAGGATTTCTCACCCCTTGTCTCAAAAATTGATCATTTTGATGTGTTTTTTCCACATTTTCCCCCTGAACATGCACGTTTCCAACATATTTAGCAAAAAGAAAGAAAATATAAGCGTAGCCTCTGCTGCAATAGAGCACACTTTGTGTCTGCACAAAATGAGTGAAAAGATCATTACATATACCCTTCAACTTGCACAAAATTTGGCAATATTTCTATTGTTGATTATCAAGTTATTGTTTACACAACATTATTGCATAAATCCACCAGAGTCTTTCTTGGGGGGGGGGGG
>KN892383.1:19267-37611 GCA_000934455.1 Apostichopus parvimensis
AACAGTAATTTTTAAGTTTATCTTTTAAGATTTAATAACCATCACATAGGATGTTGTTCCCAGTGCTGTATGTTTGGCCCTGCCATTACTCTTTTTGTTATTAAATTTAATAACAAGCCAGTGTTTAAATAAATTGGTTTCTATTGTGCTTAAACATCTTTCAATTCAAACATTATAAAAAAAAAAAATTTCTTACATGTCGAACTATAGCAAGCAGGCCACTGCACTCTTCAAATCAACACATATAGTTACTAACTACACTCAATCCCATCAATGAACTGAAGCATGCATAATTTACATGAAACCTGATATTACCCAAACCAATTTCCAACAAAGGTCCCCTATAATAAATCTCTTTGAAATCGTCCAGTATACAAAAGAAAATCATTTGAAAAGTCCCTTTCATCCTTCACTATAGTATTTTCCAAAAACGTAAGGTGCGTTTTCTTAACTAAATATTCCGACCAATGACGTGGCAAAATACTTCCAAAGAAATTGACGACGGTCGCCAAACTATTTAAAACATAAAACTACGAGAAGCATGCACTTGATGGTGATCTAACCCACCTATAACATTTAGAGACAAGAAAAGTCATGAATTCCTTAAGACCCGCCTCCCTTAAACAGTAAAGAACCGTTTCACAACATCATGGCTTCAATTTTCTGGAGCAGAAATAACTTCTCATTTTAACAATAGATAGAGGGAGCCATACGTCTTGCATATGATTTCATCACTTTGAATGAAGGACATATTTTCCTAAACAATGGATTTGAACCGCTTCCTTCGTGAATCTAATTCTTTGGTCTTTTAGACTGAGCCTCCCACCGCTAATCTCAGCTGCATCCCTTTCCTAGTTCCAGTTTGGCATCATTTTTTATTCTTCTGTTTATTTTTATGCCTTCTTTTGCTTTCTAAATTCAAAGCTCTCTCAATTTTCTATCAACTGCTCTGTAAATTACTGCAGCGTTGCTTGTATGTTTTTTGGCAGTGTATCTGGGACGGTCCACCACAACATGACTTTTCCGAGTCGCGAAATGCCGTGCCACTATTTTACATGACTGCTTGCAGATGTCTACGATGGTAGGAACTTATTTGTTTTTTACCTTCTTTGGAACGAACACTTGATAAAGAAAGAGATTGGTGGAAAATATCACTTACGACTCTATAAAACGAAACTATGCAATAATGATTAAATGGGATTAAATGCTTTCCAGGAAATTAAAAAATGTACCACTTCTACCAAAGGTGATCACAAGGAATTAGGCCACCGACCTTTAAATAAAACAATTAAAAACTTGCTAGATATGAAAGAGAACAGAGAATAAGTTACATTTCATTCCTTGCTGATCTGAACATTAAAAAGACTTCTAGTACTGTCTTCTCGTATCTTCGTTTGTTTTTCTTATTACTCAATTTTGGGTTTATTTCCCGTTTTCTGGAAATCTAAACTTTAAACATACTACCATCAATTACATTATACATTGAATTTTTGCACAGAAAAGCATATTTGTTTCATTTTTGTCAAACCAAAATGCATACTTCCAGAGAAACAATACAGTGCACTTTAGAATGTTTCTTATGTAACAAGTTACACGATACTGTATCAACAGGACTAATCAGCTTATCAATCTTTGTCAGAAATGCTAGTAACAGGTAAAGGTTTTAGACTATGTGGTTCCCAATTTAGAATTGTTACCGACTACAAGTAGAGCATAAAAACATGGGAGCAGGATAAGAGATATAGTTAAAAGTATGCTCATATTAAAACCTAAATGTGACGAATACTTTGTATGATCTTCGTATAGAAATTGCAACCAGCTGATTAAGATGATTGAACGTATGTGGGCGAGACAACGAAATTGTAATCAGCAGAATGACGGCAAACCAGTGAATAAAAAATAGATTGTGTGTTTACAACACTGGATGATGAATGAACAAACATTACAGACACAGTTCCAAGGGACACACCTGCTACTGATAATATATATGACACCAAACAGGTATGATTTTCAGGCCAATTGTACAACAACCATGTTTAAGGGATGCCATACACTGAAATATAGAATCCTCATTGATCGATCTTTGTTTGATAGCATGTTGATTTGCTTGAATATTTAAGCAGACTTAGCATAAACAGCCTTTGTCTAGTTTAGCAACCCTGATTGGTCTATGTCCCAGAGTATCCGATGTTGATTGGTTGGTCCTGATTGGACTATGCCTATCTTCTCAGGGATCTAGAGGTGGTTATTGGGGCCATTCCCTCAACCTGGTAGTTGCCTATTTTCACCATCGGTTTTAACAGGTACGCAACAAACTAAATAAGGAATTTTGTGTTCCTGTAATTTTTTGTTGAGATGTTAAAACAGCAAACAAGACCATAGATCATCGAACAAGGTTTTGATATTTGCAAAATCTTCTTTATAGACCTTGCAGCTAAAGCTTTTGTTTTGAAACGCTTTACTTCTCTAGTTTGCTAAGCTTGATGTTTTAAATTTCTTGTAAATAAGGTATTAGTAACTACTGTACAACACCATCACTAGGCAAGCCACAATAATATACTGATTGAAATGTAGTTGGAGTTGGAGTAGTTGGCTTGAGTCAACTCACGATTCTCAACTGACAAAACCAAAGAGTACTTTGACACTAAATATTACTGGTATGCTAGCAAAGTATAGTAACCTTATAGTAACCATGACCACTTTCAACTTACGGTGTCATGACGAAGTGGTTTGGTGAGGACTTCTCGTACGGTGACGATCTTTCTACAGCACAGCCACTGTCTCATTTGAACCAGGTCAATTCCAAGAAGGTCACACAGGATCGGCAAGTTCTCATTGTCCCTCTGCATTTAGAAATCAAACAAAAGGTTATTGTATCTGTGAACAATGACAGCTTAAAAACATCTGTACAATAAGGCAGCTTTTTTTGGTTGCAATCGACGCACTGGGTTAGTGGTATCATACCTAAAGAGAATTTCCGGTGGCATTCGCCACACTGGTTTAGTGGTATCGTATCTAAAGAGAATTTCCGGTGGCATTCGCCACACTGGGGTAGTGGTATCATACCTAATGAGAATTTCCGGTGGCATTCGCCACCGAATCAACGAGAAAGTTATACTAGGAAAGTAAAGCCTTTGAACAAAGTTTGGCCGGTATGGCATCACACAATTCCTACTGTGAACTTAGTTACTCCAGGGAAGGATCCAGGGAAGGTTCCAGGGGATTATCCAGCCATTTAATCAATCATATCTTCACTCCGGGGAATGATCAAGGGATTATCCAGCCATTTAATCAATCATATCTTCACTCCAGGGAAGGATCCAGGGGATTATCCAGCCATTTAATCAATCATATCTTCACTCCGGGGAAAGATCCAGGGGATTATCCAGCCATTTAATCAATCACATCTTCACTCCAGGGAAGGATCTACTTAATCAATCATATCTTCACTCCAGGGAAGGATCCAGGGCATTTAGGGAAGGGTCCAGGGGATTATCCAGCCACTTAATCAATCATATCTTGAGTTTGGGACAAGATATTGAGATGGGGTGTTCATCTAACAGTTTCAAATACTTTTCTTTTTCTCTATTAAAGAGTCACATTGTCTGCCATCAGAATGCCCCTTTAAGGATTAAGGAACATTAAGGTGCAATAAACCACAAACTGCTACTTTGGTCCTCAAAAATCGAAGAATAAAAAGGAAGGAAAAAGGTGACATTAGGCATAATCTTCACAGGATTGTAAATGTGAAACTCAAGTATTAATATAACTTTGTGAGATGTAAAATTTTCTCTACTGAACTAAAACATTTTGTTATTCTCTAATTAGGAGCAGCCAAGTGCTTTTGGCCGCATGCATCTGGTAGTCACACTAAGGGGGTTTCCCAAATTATGTGAGAATGTGAACAAGTTACAACCCAACCCAAAATGCATCTTGAAAACCAAAGAACAGCCCGAGATTAAAATGAATCTGTCATTGCTTATAGACAATTTAGAAAGCTAAATCAAAGCATTGTTTATAATAGACAGAGATAATGTCTTCACCTCTATTTTACTGCTCTCTCTGTCCCCCGGCCTGATATCCACATTTCCAAAATGTAGCACGGCAGACATGATTTGGAAGATAACCATCTGAGTCTTCTCGTCGATACCTGGAGGAGAGTAATTGATGAGAGAGGATGTAACCTTAATAACTCTATAATGATGCAGAGTTGTAATGAATCAAGGAGGAGAGAGTGAGAGACAGAGCTCATGATGAACTTGACTCATAGCAGCAGATACTGATGAGTGAGAAGATAAGAGAGTGATAAACGCTCTACGACGCCGCCGACATCTAATACAGGGCATAGCGATGATTAAAGTTTAATACATGGTAATGTTTACAATGAATCAAACTCTACTAGTCCAACACAACAAGTCTAGGCCTATAGCAGAGCATATCACAGTGAAATAGTGAAATAGCCACATGTGGACTTACCTAGCCTCCCCCTAAATATTTAGATAATAGGTCATATTTACTAACAGTAAGTTATGTTTTGCACAAAGCCTATCAAGTAACAATAAGCCAGGTGTTAGGCCTAAGAGGTTAATGACAATAATGATTCAGCCTTAATGATATGCAAATTAGGCTAGGCTTAGTACCTTTATCATAAAAATGCAGAAAGAATAGGCCATGCAGTGATGGTTGTTTTGAAATACCACAGCCTTTTTTAAATTTGCAAATGCTATAAGTGTCTGCTGCAACAGGAATACAAAAGCCAAAAATTTGATTTTATAAAGAAAAATACAAAAAAAGATAATTCTCTATGCTGTGAATGTAAACCAGCTGCTTACAAACAGAACCAAGACAGTCTAGATCTGCTGTACGTTACCTAGGAGAATTAAGGCATCTTTAGTTTCTTCAAATTGTTTTGCATCATCGATAGTGTCCACCGTCGGACTGTCCCCTTGACTTGTGTAAGTGAATTCATCTGGATGGCCTAGGATTATCAAGAAATTTTATTTTTAAGAGAAGAAAAAAAAAATTGGTCAATTACTGGTTTGGGGTTAAGGGGGATGGGGAGGGGGGCACACTGAAAAAACGTTAACCAATCGTTTTAAGCTAGGAAGATCGGTGAAGACATGTATGAGAGGAGTGTGGAAAGTAATTAAGTACACATGATCAAAATATTTTTCAAATATCCCCTCATAAAAATCGATTCTCATCTAGCAAGGAGACATGGATTTTAAGGGCGGTTTGTCTACCTAACCATAGAATCTGCACTTTAAACGTGTGTTACGGTTGAGAGAAGTAAGGCAAAATCACAGAAAAAAATACAAATATAATTTAATCAGTGTCTCATACTGAATTTGTTAACTATAGACAGCTATAAAACATCCACAAACAGAGATATTGATACGACCCAAATAACATTTGTTCTGCTGAGACTCAACAGGTGGTCTTAAATATTGAGAGAAAGGAAGTGCAAGAAGTGCATCCCGATCTTAAGAATAAATATACTCAATATAAAAACAATGGATACCTCCAATCAACACCAGTTCAACTTGGGTGTGCACCTTTAAAAAATACGCCGGTAGGAAACAGTCGTAATGATCTTAATAACGATTTCAATAATATGCCAGATGGGGAATTTGCACACAAAAAAAAACTCATGTAGAATGGATTTAACACCTGGAAGTATCTAATCACACTAACAACTTCCTGTCATGATGCAATGCACAGGCAGCATTAACATTGACGGAAAAAACAGCCTCAAGTTCCCTTCAAAAAAATGGACAAACAGGCATAGGAAGTTTTTGCAAACAGAATATGGCAATTTTCACCATTTCCACCAAAAGTGTATATAGGTAGTTCAAGTGTTTATAGGTACTCAAAGTGGACACTAACCATGGAAACACATGTGCCAGCATGGTTTAGAGTGATCACTTTGGTTTTTGGACTCTTTGTCACTCCTTTTTCAGCCAAAAAAAGAGGTGAAGTTGTTTCATGAAAGCAAGAGATCTACGGAAGGGAAATGTTTGTGCAACTATCAGCGATAAGCAAACAAGGAAACTATTAGCATTACAGAAGTAGTCTCAACCAATACGGCCAATAATGATTTTTTTTAATTTTTTTTATATTTCTCAAATAAGAAATCTTTTTCGCTCATTCATTTTGAAACTTTTCCCTACCATCTCTATAAACACTCGCCACATGCTAGCAGTAGAATCTCCTCAAATACCAGCAAAACCTGTGACCATTACAGAGAATTTCTACGTCACACTTGGAAAATTGTGGGTACGTTGATTTGCATGACGTGCATATAATTTACAAAATCTCTCTTGCTTGCCTGCTACTGGATGATCTTCAGGAATTTGCCTGTTCAACATAGATTTGACCTGATCTTCAACTACAGTATATAATTCCTACCAGCATCATATGCTTGACTTCTTCGACAGCTTCTGTGTATTAGCATTGCCAGAACTATACAGCAGTACCTAGGTGTGTAAGATATTCAACCCGCTTGATACGTGTACAGTACGGACTCATACACGCAGAAACGTAGAAGCATCTTTCGGAGAAAGAAAATATTGGCTAGTACAGGACTCGACAACGGGGACTGGAGGTTTTGTAATACGGTCCTGTGCAAGTGAGTCATCAAATGGTGGCTATCCCCATTGAAAGGACATAAACCCAACCATCATTATTAGATATATGATGGAAATAAATGTCAAGAACAACTTCAATAAACAGCTAAGGAAAAAGTCTTATTCCATTTTGGAGATATGGTTAGATGTAATGTTCTTTGACAGATACGTTAAAAGACTTGATCGAGTGTAAACATGACATTATTCAGCCCAAATCTGCTTCAATTTGTCTTATATTATTCTGTTTGTATTACAATGTGCATTTTCTGTAAATGGAGATGGGTTTACCAAATTCTGAATCTAAAAATATTGAAGGTCTTAACATGAGATAATGATGGCAGTGGTTTCAGTGGGCAACACTGTTAACATCTATTTTACACACAGACATGACTTTTTAAACTAGGATAATTCCCAAACTAAGAAAGATTTTTCATAGCAATTTGGGGGAACTTGTTCTTGACAAAGTTGTCTGTCATATTTAAGCCATTCGATGATGGTTGGGTTTCTGTCTTCTTGTAATCTTCTCCTTCCTGTGGGTGAGGGATGTTTATCTTGCAAACACACATGATATTTATTGCATACCTAGTTTTTGAGGGATGCGTATCTTGCAAACACGCATGATATTAATAGCATACCCAGGTTTTGAGGGAGGCGTATCTTGCAAACACGCATGATATTAATTGCATACCTAGTTTTGAAGGATGCGTATCTTGCAAACACACATGATATTTATTGCATACCTAGTTTTTGAGGGATGTGTATCTCCCACACACGCATGATATTAATTGCATACCTAGTTTTTGAGGGATGCGTATCTTGCAAACACGCATGAAATTAATTTGCATACCTAGTTATTGAGGGATGGGTATCCCCCACACACTCATGATATTAATAGCATACCTAGTTTCAAATGTGCCATTTCTGGTTGGTCTGCGGCAGCACACAGTTGGTAAAATATGTGATAGTTTCGTTCGTCCTGGGCCTGGTAGACGACCCTTGACTTCTCCAGGAGGTAGGTCCTCATGTTTGCTCCGAGTATATGATGCTGCCTGTTGAAACTGATCTCTATGTACTTCCCAAAACGACTGCTGTTGTCATTTCTGGTCGTCTTGGCGTTTCCGATTGACTGAAAGACAAAAGGTAAATCAGATCGTGTTAGATCTATCTGTAATGATGCAGACTGATGTGATACTAAGACAAAGAGAAAACAACAATGCATTAATACAAAGGTTAAATAAGAACGAATACATAGCAATGGGAATAGAACAATTCATACTGTCATAAACTCTAGAAAAACTACAATGAAAACATTCTTCTCAACTGATGTGATACTAAGACAAAGAGCAAACAACAAAGCATTAATACAAAGGTTAAATAAGAACGAATACATAGCAATTGGAATATAAAAATTCATACAATCATAAACTCTAGACAAATTACAATTAAAACATTCTTCTCAACGTTGCGGTCCACGATGGATTTGATATCAAGAGCAATACCAGGAACAAGTCACTTGAATACAGTTTACCAAACTTTCCAAAGATTACTATCATTTTATCCATAAAATTCTCTACAAAAGAGAGTTATATCTGGCAGGTGGGACTTTTACTCATTTTCAGGTTTAATACTCATGATTCACACCTTTCTTTTTATAATTTTCAATTTTCTTCGATTTTTCTTCATAACAGGATTTAAATTGAATTGAATACGAGGCTGAAGAAGATCCCACTAGGATCGAACGTCAGCCCTCTTACTTTTACACATTCTCTTACACAGGCTCTTTAGTGGATAAGCAGTTTGCTAACAGTTTTGTTTTATTTAATATTGTTTGTATTGTACATTTTCTTAAATAAGATTCAATTCATTCTTAGCTTACTTATATGGTGCCTGTCAGAGCCCATCTTTGTTTTCCGACCCTAATCATCACCAACCCCTTCCAAACACCAGCATTATGTCAAGATCTTTGCACATGACAGTTCCAACCTTTATTACATGTTGTCCGAGTTTTTGACGAACTGAGCAATTCATCACAAATACTTTCATATGATTGAAAACTGCTGACAGATCTGCTGAGCAATCACCTGTGCATTACTGATCCATCTGTGCTCACATTTATGATAATTGGAATGAACTGTGTATCACACAATCTAGTATAACACATTTTTCCAATTTTTTTTTTTTTTTTAATCTTGTAACAGCACAATTAAGCCAATCATATCAGGCTTAGTTACAGTAGCATCAGATCATGAATGTGACTTAGAATAACAGCCAATCATGTCAGCCCATTTAAAATTAACACAGCTAATCATATGCGATGGAATTATACAGCAACGGCAAAACACGTCTGACTGAAATATAGTAGCAGCTAATCACATGTTACCGAATTACAGTAACAGCTTATCGTATGAGACTGCATTACAGTAACAGCCAATCACATCTGACTGGTAACAGTAACAGTGAGTTAGTAACAGCACTTGGTAACAGTAACAATGAGTCATATCTCACTACAATGCAGAAACAGATGCAGTAAAAAATATTCTCATATTCTAAAATTTCCCACCGTCCTGTTAATAACTTTACAACCTCAACCTTCACCATGAGAACTGATAAAGTTCACACAGTAAAATATGCAGGTTTAATTGGAATACACATTGACACATTATGCTTGCAACACCATTAGCATTTGCATAGCTCCACTGGTAGGTTTAGTACTATGTGGAGACACATTCTGTATTCAAAGCATACTTGTGTTATGTTTAATGTGAACACAACACTACACAAGGAAGGCTTGCACTTACTGATGCTGTAATAGATAATATAATTCTAGCAAACAAGAGGCCTGCCCTGAATAAATAACGAAGTGTGATTACTAGTACAGAGATAGCTCTAGGTCAATCACAGTATTAACAGAATTACACACAGTCTAAAGCTTGTGTAATTATATCAATTGTTTCAGATTCTTAAAGATTTTCACTCTCCAAAATGAAAAAAAAAAATGTGAAAAATAAGATAAAATAGAAAGCAAAGGAAAAGGACTTATTCTGCTTTGGTAGATCCAGGGTAAAGATGATTCAGTTTCGGAATTATATAAGATAATGAGTAAGAAGGATATTAAGTGTCAAATACTATTTGATTAGTTCACTATAGAGTACATTGCACATGATAATATATCTAGTAGATAATAGTGCATAAATACTGTGGGGACAGGTAAATGAAGCAAAGAGTACATCTTATGTCCCTTTGATTATCTACAACTGTTTATAAATTCAAAATGATCTGACATGATATCTTTTCAAACTACAATTCTTGCAAGTGTGTCAATTAACTCTGACCATAAGAGTATACAATGTTACGAATGTGTCTTTGCAAATCCAACTCAGTTTACATAATGAATATAGATGAGGGAAGATTTAACTTTGAAAGGGTGAGGGGTGTATCAAGCTAGGAGTTTACCTCCATAATCGGGTTAGAAGCTAAGACCTTCTTCTCCACTTGCGTTTCAGCGCTTGAACCTCCGACCGTGGCAAAGTATCTCATGGCATATTTAGCCGAGACTGTCTTCCCTGCACCACTCTCTCCACTAACGATGATGGACTGGTTTTCATCAAACCTGTTGAAAGATGGAAAACAAATTAAGAACCGTTATTGATATCTAGATTGATTAGTATGCACAACCCACAGGATGTTACTGTATGTGGTGTAGTTCTTCTACTGGTCATTTAGTGTTATATTGATGCAAATGTATGCTTCATAGCAGATTAGGTAATTACATAGTGTGTAAGACGGGATTGAATAAATCATATAAATGTTAGACCAATTGCCTTCTTATTATGCGCTCTGTGTAGGTTTCATTTCAGCTAAGTAATCACAGTACGTAATAGAAAGCATACCCCTAGTTTTCTTCATTAGAGTCAAAAATCTTGTAAGAAATACTTATTATTCCCAAATAAGACGCATAATAAAAAGTCTTAACACATAGCAAGGCAGCAGGCCTACAATAGTGTCTACCAGTTGGAATAAACACCAAGACATGTATACAAAACAAATACATACCTCTGGGCATCTATTGCAACAAAAAATGAAGTTTGAACATGGAGAATGAATTTTGAACAAGAAGAATTCTGAGACCATAGCATTCCTATGGCACGATGGCCTAGTATTTTACATACAGCCAGAGACAGATTCATTGAGGTGAGGGGAAGAAGGGTGGGATGGTGTAAACACTAAACCTGTGTCTATAAGGAATGAATTGTAACCAAAGCCTTCATCCCAAAGTTGACCTCTATTGACCTCATATCCCCTTTGACCTACAAAAAAAAAAATAAGGCAGCAGGGTTTTTGTACTCATTTTTATTGGACCTGCACACCTAAGCATTGAGCTCAACCATTTATATTCATCATTCAATTCACACATTTTTTTGCACAATTACCATTCGCGATTACGTATCGTGAATCCATCTGTTCAACATTCATCGTGTCACAAATCCTGCCGTCACCTGTTATGTATCTTGACCCTAACAAAGAGTCAAAATGACTGTTTTTAAGGAAATCATTGACTTTTCTTTAGCTATCACCTTACTAGCAAATGGGATTTCCTTAAAGGAATTTACCAGTGATATCTGCAAACATGCTTGGGGAGTAGATGAGCCTAGGGTCGCATTGATGGGGAAACCATGCTGACAGTAACAGCTTGACTAAACATCCTACAGGAAATTCAACCAAGAGCTCAAAAACAGAGTTTGTTTTTAGATCTGTCAGACGTAGGAAATATTCCATCTTGTTACTTCTTAAAATGTGTCATTTAAAATTGATATCTGGGAAACACTTCAGTTGCATCTTTGACTTAATCTAAGGCTAATTATCATTACACAGGTGACAAATGATATGGTCCCTTACTTCTTAATATGTGTCATTAGAATTGATATCTGGTTAAACATCTCTGACTTAATATAAGGCTAATAACGTTATACAAGTGGCAACGATTGAGGTATATATACTAACCTCTGGCTTTCACGATAATCAGATTTAAGTGATATGATTAAACACAAATTAAAGGTCAGATATTGTAGGCTACAATCGGTAGGAAACTTAAGGTGACAAAGTTAAAAAGTGAAATAAATTGTTCTTTACGTATTTGAATTCAGGTGCAACCACAATTTTATATAAAATTTGAAACAAATCTACTTTTAATCTAAAAACTTCAGGATTCCCACTTTGATTCAAAGATGATTCTAAAAATCCCAACAATCTATACACATAAAACATTTTCAGAGCAAAGAAAGGCAAGACAAGTTTAGACCCAAACTTGGATGTGATACCATTTCTGAAGAGTGTCAACATCGTTGATGATCGTTCTGAATTCTGATAGTGACAACAAACCAAGGTTACCATGGATTTAGAATCCCTATTTAAAAAGAATCTTCTAGTAAAATGTGGAAGGTAGATTGCATGAAGAGGAGAGGAAGGGGGTTGAGAGGAGATGGGAGGAGGTCATTCCAAGGATAAAAGTTACCTCCTGGAAAGAGCAAAAGTGTAGATGTTGTGTAGAGCCTACTTAGTTAGGAATGATGCAAATATCCAAGGACATGAGTTTTAACAGCTAGTGAAGCAAAACAAGTGTGACTCCATCTATGTAGCTCTAGTTACAAGTCTTATTTGCTAAATTCTCTTTCGCTACAAAACGTGCAAGATTTTTTTTTTAAATGTATGTTTTTTTACAAAGGTTATTTGCATACATGTACAGCATCATAACAGACTGTAAAGCCCCAATAAATTCTGTAGGATTCTTTTTTCTTCTCAAAATTCAAGAGATTGTGTCTATAGTACAGTACGTCTGACATACTTTCATATCAGATAGACATACCTAGGTCAGATAGCCAATTAAATGTTCATATTAAGCTCTGAGCAGAAGATATTTGCTCTGGTGACTCTATAGAGGATAAAAAGAGGACAGGGGGAAAATTTCCCCCATTTTTTTAGTTGCTTTATTGAATAATCATAATTGTCTTGGCTGTAAAAGCAATCTGGCATGAATTCAATGAAAGTTCACAAAACTACAAACATGTGCTACCCGTTGTCATGTGGAGATTTAATTAATTAAACCACTGATCTTAGAAACTAACAATGATCAGATAACAATAAAAAAACAGTACAGGTCTGTTACGATGTACATGGACATTGCAACATGCTGTACTTTCCAGATATAGTATCAGACACTTGTACAAAAATGCAGGTTTTAACATTTTACCTCTTCTTACAGACCTAACTGAAATTAACAGTGCATTGATATGGAATTGAGATACAATATTAGAAATAATTCCCCTTATAGAGTATCAATTTTATATACTCTGATAGCTTTCCAGTAGATTTATAGCAATAAAAAACTGTATAAATGGAAATAAACAATAACAGCAAATAATAAATACCTTCCATGTTGCAAGGAAATATGTAGTATACTTGCTCTAGCTCCAACCCCCCCCCCCCTCCACCTCCCTTACAGCAAGACAAAGTTTATAGAAGGAAAAGATCAACAATGTTTGAGCAATACCAAATATCCTTAGGGAAGACCCCCTTTCTAAATAATATAAATATTTTGTTAAATATTTCCAAGTCATAAATGACAGGTGGTAACTGGTACAATACTTGGAAGCTTTTCAACATGTAGTTGGTTAGTTTACAATGTAGCACATGTATACTGTTATAAAACTGCATATATATGTGCTGTTTATTGGGACTTTAATATATATCAGGCTATGATTAAATGCCTTCAGTGAATATATGACTCTAACATCATTAAGGGAGTAGTTAGTCTCTCAGCAGATAGGTTTAATGACAGACTGGGTTATACAGTTGAATGCTTGATCAACCATTTGTACACACACTGACAGCATGCCTTCCAGACACCCGACTTCCATCCACTAATTGGCTTTCATTATGGTACGTTGCTGTCGTTCAATGTTGCTGTAGTTCGATGTTCTGATTCTAAAATTGGTCTTTGGTTTGAGCTAGTTATGGGATGTTAGAATTATTCCGTAAGAAACCATGACGATATGAGCTAATGAATGATGAGTACGACTAGGTCTTCCCATAGAGGGGAACTTGTGGAATTTCATGAAGTTATTGTCTTTCAATGTTTCAAGATATAGCAATTAGCCTATTAAACATGGTGCTTTGGATTAGTACAGGGATATAGTACTATAATCCATCATTACAAACAGACCAACCATAGCTGACCTATTGAACTGAGTTAGTATCACTTGCAACCATCAAGGCACCGGCCTAAGCAATCTGGGAAAGCAACTGATGGCAGGCATATTTCTCTTTTGGAGGGGAGGGGGGGGGGAATATAACACTGATATGGGGGAGGGATGTAAGGGAAGGGGTTTCCTCTCCCCTTTGGGAATTTTACTTCAAGTAAAGTGACTTAGATACAAACTGGTGCTATCATTTGACAATTGTTCACATTAATGCATTGCATTTGCAGCTGTTTCCAAGACAAACGATTAGCATTGTTCTATACATTTTGGATAAGAAGCAGATCTGTTTGAGGGGGTGGGGGGTGCAACTGGGGTGGCAAGGAGCAAATCTGCGGCCACTTTCCCCCTCATTGCCCCTCTCGTCACACCACCACTGATTTTCAATAGGCTCCATGAGAGTTTTAGATTATAAAGGGATGGCAGGGCATGAATTCATATACATAATCTCAACCACAAAACCAATTGCATGACCTAATTTCATTACCTTTGGTGTCTTTTCGGTAAAATATATAATCTTTGACCATACTACCTTACAATGGTAGTCTTTATATCTTGTTGCGACTATGTGTCAAATTAATAATTTTACGGGTAATTAAAAAATTCTGTTAATGATCTAAAAATGCTCAGACAAACTTCCTCATTATTGTTTCACTCTCATTTTGCATTAACATGTAAACAAACCTACGACCCAACAATAATTTTCTAATTTGACTAATAATTCCCTAAGAACTGCATGAGTTTCATTCGTAATTGGTTATATTAAGTGGATGCATGTTGATGTAACTATCAAATTACAAAGCATGTAATACCTGTACAGAGCATGTACAAAGTTCATCAGACTTATTGGTCCCATTAATGCATCATACTCTCTCTGCTACAGTTTATGCTATTTTCTTGATTGACTCTGGACAAGCCACCACTGAAAATTTCTTGCCTTGAGATAATAGACACTTTATAAAAAAAATAGGCACTTTATAAAGAAATTTGATTAATACCTAGGCTGTTAATAAAAATCGTTCCAAATCAAGCATATTGAGTTGTCTTTTTCATCACTGATTTCCCATTTTATGTATTCCAAACACATCATGTGTATTCATATTAAAATGGATGCTTATTTATAACTAGTATTTATGATCATGTATCTAGAAGAAGATAATTTTACTCTAATTTAACATCAATTAGCCGGATATTTTTTCATCACAATAGTAAATTCAGGGTAGTGTCTCCATTTAAGTACGAACAGGTGTTATCCCAGATGTGACATGACAAGTGATTGCGCAACCTGGTTTCTCAAGCTAAACGAATAGTTTCAGTATAATTTGTCTCTTTGCAATGAGTGGAATAAATGGAGGAGAGACCTGTAATATCATTATTTTGAACACCCTTGTTGAATATTTATTTTAATTAATATGAGAATTTTCAGTAACTTTTTGAAGCAGTTTTACTGTGAGTGTTTTGGTTGCCTATCATGTACCATAACCTAGCAAAACAAGATAGCAACTCTTATATCAAACTGACTTTCACTATAAAGTGAACCTTTACTAGGGAGTAATTACTGATTGTCTTCCAATATTTCACAACCCAGAAATTTCACAAAGTACTTGCAAAAAAGGCCATATCAGAAATGTTCAATAGTTACGATATTCCTTGAAATGATTCATTGCCTAGTCCAGCTAATGCATTCTAATCCAATGGGATTTCAGTATTGATGCATGGTGTCACAGATTTATTGAGATCAGTGCAAAGAGCTACTTTTATAGCTCTCCCATCCATCCCCTGCCTCAACACACCCCCCCCCCCACCACCACTGTTTAAGGTATTGACTAGTCATCAGCCAGACAGTCTTTCCATATTCCCAATGATGTCAGTACAAACCAACTTAACCACACGATAACCAGACAGTTTGTAAAATCATCTGCTTGTAGTTTGTGGTGTACCATTTCCTGACATGCACATACATGTATACTTAGGCAGTGACTAGACTTTCACATGGTACGTTACAACGAATGAAAAACCTGTAGAAAAAGTCATTTTTGATAAATGTTGTATTATAGATTGATACACATATTTATGTTTAGCATTTTCCATATGTTTGAACCTGCATCACTTCCATAAAACAGTAGATGTGCTTATGGTAAAAGACTTGTCTTATCAGCCAACATAAAATAAATAAATGTCTCAATGTGAGAGATGTTAAAGCCATCAAGTGGTTAGGATTATTACCAGCTGATGGCACTTTGAGGTTATCAAGACAATATACTTCATAGAGAACACAAAACTAATAAAGCATAAGTGAAACACTATGAAGGAAGTGTACAGGGGTTGTACAAATTTAGTAATTAACACCAGCTGTCTTAATGGGGTTATCACTTTCACGTACAGAGAATATTGATGCTTTTACCTGGCACAAACAACGTAACATCCCATTGGGTAATGGAGTGTCATGGTGTTGGTGCGTACACCACTTTAGACTGGATGAACTATTCAAGTAATTCGGGATTTTATTTTTTAATTCATATGTACTTTGTACAGATACTTTTGCACTTCATAAGTATTGATAATGAAAAGCAGAAAATCAGAAATATTAATGGCTGAAACTGTTCTGCAACTTTTTGTTATGAAATCTTAGTCATAAAGCAGTTTAACTTGAGTATAATGCAATCCTTTTCCAAATCTTCACAAACCACAGGCAAGAAACTGTTTTAAGAAGAATCAATGGTCGAACAGCCTTGATTATGTGAGGACACTATAACTATATGCTGAACAGCATTGAACATACTACGACCCAAAATAGTTTTGAGTATCCTTGGTTATGAGTTCCACAAGATAATGATGAACAGTCACATTACAAATTCACTGAACTGCTCAGTGCTTTATCTGACAGTGCTTTATCTGACATAGAAAACACCTTCCCTGTATACATCATATGATCATAATCACCTAAACAACTCCCTTCACATGTACTGCTGTGTCTCAGCATCAGACATTAACCAGTTCACTTAATAATAAGCTAACCAGATATATCATATGAATCTCCCTACAGAGTATACAGGGTATATTAACCCATAGCTAAACCAGAATAATTCTCCCAACATTTCACTGTCAGCAATCTATCTTGTAAGTACACATTTTTCAAAATTAGTTTGAAAACAAAAATGCCCAAAGGAACATCAGTGACATTCATGTGAGCCTCACATGACCTGGAGAAAAAGAGCCTCTCGACTAGGGTGATTTTTATCATCTCATAAATATTATTCATAAATACAAAAGAGCATTAGGCAGTCTTGGCTTATCTCTACTGCTAGAATACCTTTAAAGAAATAATACAAGACTTAATTTATAGCTGACTGATGACTGAGAAACACATTCAAAACATCCTGATTAAAATTTGCATTCAATTCCTTCATGTGGCTCTCATGACAAAAATATCTGAAAATAACATTTTGTACCAAACCTAGTCAGGTGGTGGCAACCTAGTGATGTCATAGAATGCAGAATTTTGTGTGTGTGTAAGTTTTCTTCAATATTTTCAATATAATTTTTGATGAATCATAATGTTAATAAACCACACCCAATGGTATCTTGTGAAATTGAAAATACCTCAATTTTACCTCTGGACTAATCATTTCACAATTCATGATCATACAAGCACATGCCACCTGCTACATACATCATACAAGGGTGATACAGTACTGCAATGTCAAGGAGGTTACCAATCTGGCATTTGAAGCAGATGCTTGTGTTTGGAAGGTAACCAGTATTGTATTACAATTAGTTGGAGTTTCATATGACAACAGATGAAAACAACACTCATTAAAAAAATAAGGCCACTGTTTGAAAACAATTATCCAAGTTAAGCCTAGGTTTATAAGACTTGCTCTTCATGTTCACTGACATACTTTACAAATAAGAATCTAGGCAGGAAGTTGCTACTGTCATTATCTACTGTAGAATGATTTACCAGTCATTTGCACCTTTCTAGGTGAAAAGAAACACTTAATGGAATTTATTCAGAACAACATTGTAGATGTATTCAAATGAATTTATGAGAAAAAGGACATGGTTACATCTACTGATTTAGACATGATGTTCAACCAAGTGGTTTTTAATGGTTACAGCCATTCATATCCATTTGAAATATTCCCACCTATTAAACCAAACCATTTACAACCAACGACAACGAAAACTTGTCAATCTCAAGCAATAAGATTTCCAACACAATTGTTATCTAAACCCAAGCATCTTTCTTTCTAATTAACACAATGTTGTTCCATGACATGAGTAGAATATTTGACAGCTGAGCCCTAAGGTGAATGCTGATATCTTTGAAATGGATTAAGTTAGTTGGCTATTCGTGACACAAGAGTTGACTTATAACTGCCACACGTTACTTCAAACTGACATGATTTATAACCTACATGGATTAGTACATGAATCTATAAATCACAAATATCAGATAAGA
>KN892385.1:17570-30206 GCA_000934455.1 Apostichopus parvimensis
ACATATCATATTCAAACATATCATATCATATTACCCACAAAAATAAATGAAGATCCAGTTTGGGTTTATCTATCAGCATTATGGTATAAATATAACAGCCCTGTCTTTGAAAAAAAAAAGAAAGATGACATTTTTCATGAGTATAGCAAGGTGCAAAATTTCTTTTACAAATACTGCAAGAGGTTTAATGTGGATGAATTTCTACTTGGCCACAAAATTTGTATGTTTAATTTTTTAATTTTAAAAGTTTCTCAATTTTAAAAACTTACTCAGTTACAATTGTTTGAACCCATTCCCGACTCTGTAGTGACTGTATGTACCATCATGACCACAACACTACAAAAAACTAAATTTATTTCAAATATAGGTTCTGCGTGCTCCAACTACCTTAAAAAGTCATCACAAAACTCATAAATATTATTTTCAATACCACTTCCATTTCAACTGTAAAACCAATCCCACTCGGTTTTGATTTTAATTCAATAACTACATATAACTATCAGAATAATTTACTTCCTATGATAATTTATTTCTTGGATCCCAGCAAACTCCAGGTTGACACCTACCATAAATAAAACTTGCGATAGAACACACTGTGTTGATCATATTTCTCTTCGGGTTGAAATTTACCATAAATTCAATTTTATCCATAAAATATAAAATCCATAAATTCTATTTACTAGAATAATATATAATTAATATATTCTGTTACAAATTTTTAAGACTTCATTGATTCAGTTTTACTTCAGATTCACCGCCAAAATTGTACCAACTCAACCACTGTCAACTATTCTAGACTAGTTACACAATGTTACACACCTGAACTAAATGAATTCACATAGTAACTTCACTAGTTATGTTCCACCTCTTCAAATTCACCTTCGTACAAATTTCATTCTTAGTTGTAGTACAAAGGCATAGTATCGTATACGGTATACTTTAAATACAATATTGGATGTACGATCAATCCAGCTCTAAATATTCAACCTCAATATATAACCTTATTCCACTGACAACTTTGCTGCAGTTCCAATTTTTCGTAGTCTTACGCAAAATGACTTCACAATCTTATCAACTCACAATTTGTAGTCATTAACACAATTCTTCTTTACAACAAATCAAGATGTTTTGCTTTTATTGGTCTTTGGTAAATTGTGGCGAATTCGTCCCTGCTGTCACAAAGAGGTAACCGAAGGCAACTGTTAAGCATTTTTTATTTTTTTTTTTGGTGCCACCTTGTTTATAGGTGAAGTGAAGATCGTAGGACGAAAAACATACATTAGGCATATGATGTTATAGGTTTATATTCCTCTAACATACATGAAATTTTGTAAACACTTGCAATTTACATCAGTAAAGGTAGTAATATGCTATATCCATTACATGCTCCGTACACTTTAAAAGACCAATCCCCTTTAAAATTAAGGTAACAAATACATGCCAAAGAGTGTTAACTAGCCCTTTTATACAATTCGGGTCTTTTTAAACCAATATAGAAAAAAAAATTCGACAAGAAATATAGCAACATATTTCTCTGATCATAATTGAACAGCTGCATCAACTTCGTAACCAGTTCGGAGGTGGATTTGCGTCGTAACATACCCCGATATTCTAAGAACAGCAAAAAACCTGAAAATAATATCAGGGATGTTTCATTGTCTATTGAGAACCTCTGACCTAAACCTTTAGCGGTCCTGACGCATGAATTATGGGAATAAATACTTTTAAAACTTTCCGAAAAAGGTGTGACGCAAAGCCGAGGTGACTTTTGGTGACTAGTATTATTCTTCACTTCCATTCTTGGAGGTTCCCTAAAGAAACCTCCATCATATACAAGCTGATTTCATTTTGCTTTTATCAACCAAAATACCTTATCTCGAGTTTTTGTGATAGCAAGTATTACAATATATACCTACATACAAGTTATTCCTTATTATGCATGTTATGTACAATCATGGTTGGCATAATATTTAACAGAAGCGTAATAGCCAGTGACGTAATTTTCAAAACAGGTAAAGCCAATTGCTGCAAGGACAGCCACTAAATTGAACAAAAGCTCAGTTGAAAGTTAAGGAACAATTTTTTTTTTTTTAATTTTCAACTTAATATTCTTTTGTAAAATAAGCACTACAGACGACAAGCGTTATATTAACTCGAGGTTCTGATCGGTGGATCAATTTCGCGTGTCAGCTGATGAAGTCAAAGGTTAACCGGAACTGATATTTGATGTTGATTTGCTGCTCGTGGCCCATGACTGTCGAAATAACCGAATGAGACTCAAGCGGTCGTTTTGCTGGTGCGGCCTGCGGAAGTCTTGGACATGAAACCCAGTTTGTATACCTTTTTCTGCAGACTTTTTCGAACCTGAGATGAAAATGTAAAAAGGCAATAAATTATCTTGCACGACCCTTTCATCAATTTGAGAAACAAAGTATGACATTAAAATCTTTACAAATTAATCCAACGTGTACAACTAGTGACAAACCCACGACAGCACAACGAAACGCTTACCAAACAGATAAGTATGTTTCCCAAACGAATGTTTATTCCAACCTCACCCCATTCCACCCCATCCCCTTTCATCCCCTTTAAGAAGAAACATAAATACTGTATTGAAAAAGCCATAATGGATTTCCATTGTTCTACATATATAGAGATGATTGAATGTGATAATCTGACCACAAAAAAAAGGTTGGTAGTATAGATTTTATACCACCTGCTTTCATAGGACCCTTGTACTGCAGGACAAGTTCAGACACAACCATAGGCTATACCTTTTTAATTTACCATTACCCCTCCCCACCCCCCCCCCACTTCGTTCCCCCCTTTTCTTAAGAAAAAAAATCAAATTTGGCAACGACTTAAATTTTTACAAAGTATGAATATTTTTTGTTCTTGGAGAGGGTCCTCCTCTGAAACACGAAATTGTTTATTTTTCTATGGAAAATGAGGCTGATCCTCGATCTACTTCTAATTATCCAGAGGACCACATTACCATATCGACTCATTTGAATTATTGCAGTTTGGGAAATGATGTGGGTATGCGATTAGTATGTTAGAATAAGGAAAGGACAACCCATGAGACGAATTTCAACTCATCATATTCGACATTCGATCCAAAGAAAATACTACACTTACTCTTACCTAAAAAAGAAAAGTAAGAATGAGTTTTATGCGAACAGATTCTCAATTCATCCGACTGTTTTTGTTGGCACTTTATGGAAGAGCTAGAGCCGAATCAAGATTCTTTATTTAAGGGGGTGTGGCCAGGTGGTAGGAGCCGGGGGCACCGGGGGCACGTGCCCACCCCCCCCCCCACCTTTTCACAAAATAGCAAATGTGCCTTACTGGCAAATAAAATGTGCCCCTTTAATGAAGAACTGTCTTTTGGATATCTTAAGCCTTTGTTAATGTTAATATTTTATTTTAATTATTTATTTTTAGTCTGTACATACTTTTCTTTTAAAATGGCATCCCATATCTTTTTGTAGCACGGTTAACAGTAAACAATCTCAATAAATAGTATTGATAGCATACTAACACATCATATATATATATTTAAGTGATGTGGCCGGTGTGTATCGGTTTATAGCATAACGAGTGGTGGTTGTGGAATGAGAAAGTGCCCTCTGATGTTGTGCTCCCCCCCCCCTCCCACTTTTTGGAAGCTTCCTATCCCCCTGGGTGTGACGATGGGTCCTTGAAGTTGACTATTATGTAGGCCGGTGGAGAAGTCTGGGCTCCTTCCCCAGAAAGAATTATAGACGTCAAATGATGCATTCTGGAGCATTTTTAGACTATAAATTAGGTATATAATTAAGTTTAAATGCGAGGCTGTGCTAATAAATTCTCTTTCATTTTTGTGTCTGCAGGTTGTAAAGGGGGTGTGGGTTATACTCCCGGATGAGTGTCCTGATGATTGTGATGAGGGAATGACCCCCTTGTTCCCCTACCCCGCTGCTCACGCCATTAATTCAAAAACTAAAGACGAGCCTTCTCCTTTAATCGTAACATAGTCCGACATGCAATACTAGTAAACAAAAGAGTAATAATTAATTCAGACATAATTACTGAAGAAAAGAAGCAATATTAAAATAAAAATTAATGCTTTTGGTTAAACGTGACTGGAAGACTGTAAGGATTATTCTGTTATTGACATGAGCAAGTTACCATGGTTACGTCCAGCTGGCCTCGGTTGTTAGTGTTGTTATCACTTAGTGACGTCAGTTTGATGAGTGATAGAAGAGCATCGGTAATGAATAAAATATTACAGTAACTTACGATATGATTTTTGAGATCGTTTCATAATCGACCTTCTCACCTCGTCATTGAGAACACAGTAGAGCACGAATATGAAGACGCCCTAAGAATTAAAAGAAGATGTAGATACATCGAGTATTGCTATAGAAGTTTGGCAAATTAAATAAACGGCTGGTCACGTAAACCTATATACAGGGACTCCGTTCTTAAGATGGTGAGGGGGGGGGATGGGGCAAAAAGAAAAAATTTAGACGTGACGTGGTACATTATGAGTCATATTTAGGCTACGAATTAGATTTATAATTAGGTTTAAACGGCTGGTCACGTAAACCTATACAGGGACTCCGTTCTTAAGATGGTGGGGAGGGGGAGGGGGCAGAATTTTTTTAAGACGTGAAGCGGTACATTATGAGTCATATTTGGGCTAGAAATCAAATCTACAATTAGGTCTAAACGCAAGGTTGTGCTTAAAGCTACTATCATATTTTTGGGGATTGAAAGCGGTGGGGTGGGGTTGTACACACCGCACCCAATATCTGGATCCGCGCTTGATCAATTATATATAAATAACATCATTGGTATAGTAAATCAATGATTTAAGGTTCCCTACCACGATTAATTGTTCAATGAACTGAATTGTTCAGTTTCGAACTATTCGCATTAGCTTGTATACTCAAATTCACGTTTACGCGGGCCTACATATAGGCTATATATATGTTACTAATTAAATAAAATAAGTAACAAAAACAGAGAAATTAAAGGAAATTGAGCAAGAAATTAATCAGAAGGAAAACTTCCAGGTAGACAACTTGACTTACTTGGAGTGAGTTGAAGATAACAAAGAGATATTCAAACACAATCACTGTGGATTCGATAGCAGTCAGTAAACCAAACAACCAAGTTAGACCAAGTAACGGGAGCGTCAGTAGCATTGCACGTATAGCCAACCTGTTTGTAGAAATAAAGGAAGATATTTAAGTAATATAGTATCATTCCGCTGATATTTATGTACCTTTATTAAATTATGGTTTTCAGTGGAGAGGATGCAATTCCTTTGAGACTCATCGTCTTTTTTGTTCTTTTATTCGGATTTACTCTGAGTCGTGTAAAATCCAACTATTACCGATGGTACTAAAATATTTGGTCGCGCCCACGTGAAATTATATTCACCGGGCTTCGGTTTTATAGCAGTGGGGGGGGGGGGTTACATTCATGAGCATATGATTTTGTTTCTGAAAATGAGAACTCATTATTCTTTATCTCTCCGGGCCCATAGCTTTTGAGCACCAACCATCTCACCCCCCCCCCCCATTCGGTCAGGTATGAACACAAGAAGGCAATTACGTTTCGCATAAGTAATTCCTGATCACACCACTGGGTTTCGGTTTCATCACAGTGGGACTTCACACACATTGAAACACCACCATGACGTAATCGTTTATTTAATCGTTCAATAACAAAGTTGAGTATATGTATAATCACGACGAACTGATTGTTCGTGCGCATGCGCTGTAACTTTACCATGTTCGTTCGACTTGTTTCTTTTTCATATTAGCGCGAAGACTCAAAAATACCCGGATGACATTTGACAGCATAATCATGTTGACCTGAAATGACGAAACAATTGTTGATATTTTCAACAGGTGTGAGTTTATAATCATAATTTAATATTAGAACATTATAAGCAATGTTCTGACCCGTTTGGTCGAATATAATCAGAACATTTGAAAGAAAAAGTTGCTGAGGAGGAAATACACTCCCTGATCTCTAGATTATGTCACTGTAAATTTTTGAACTAGAGCCATCTTGCTCAACAGCGGGTCCGTTCAATTCAGGGGGGGGGGGGGGGACATTTCACTGACTCAAGACAGACAGAGCAAGTCTCAAAGTGTCATTTCCGGCATAGAAACCGATATCTTCCTCATCTCAGTTACAACCATGGTACGGATGAGATTATTGGTGATATACTATATTTCTGACAGGGGTTCAGTAAACATACCCCCCCCCCCCTCCGTACCCTCGGGGTCCGTGGATTGAAAAAACAGAAACCCGTGAACTAGAAAATGTTACTTACAATAACAATCACGATTGCTGGACCAACAAACGCCCATATTCCACCATTATCAACACGTAACCAACATCTGTAAAGAAATAGCAAAACTGATAACAAAAAAAAAAATTGAAGAGTGATCATTTGAGGTGCTGGGGGGGGGGGGGGGCTCTAGAGGTGTAAGCCAGAGAATGATTTATGGGGAAATTTGGTGACGGGTCAATAGCTGGAATTGCGTATCATTGTATTTTGCCTTCATCCTTCATGCAGGTTACGTGTAGGTTTAACTTTAAAACATTTCAAGATGTGTGGGGCGGGGGGGGGGGGGGGTGGGTGATGTGATCAAATCATGACAATGCAATATTTCGATTCAACAGAACAAATAAACTTTTCGCATGATGAAAAGGGAACTTAAACAAAGATGCTAAGGGGTGGGTGTGGTGGGCTAGTGTGGCTTTCAATTTTTAGAATTTAAAATTTACGCTTTTCCATTAGTGTGAGCACGAATGAATGGAGTACACACGAAATCAGCGATTAAAACTCACCAGTACTGGCCCGAAATATGCTAAAGGTACAGGCGCGTAGCCAGGTATTTGCCAAGGGAGGGGCTAACCTGTAGGCAAACTATCAGAGCCGTAGATTCTGCATTGAAAACTATCTAAGCGTAGCGCCACCATATGTTGGCGCTACGCGTAAAAAAAAACCTTAGCTTGAAATTACTAGCGATATCATAAAAACATACAAAAAAATATGCTCTTTCTGGTCGCTATCGAGAGAACAGAAACAGAGGTAAAGTATCAGTGACGTCACTCATCTTGTGCTATATGTATGTGCGCGTGTGCGGTCGCCCCCCCCCCCCCCCTTGGCTACGCGCCTGTACGAGGGCAAAGAATGGTTACTGATGTTCCAACTTCCAGAATCATTTTACTACTACCCTCAAAGTAGATACTTTTAGCTGAAACATTTATTTTGTGTAATTTCACACTTTTCCAATTCTGGAGATTCAGAACCATCAGGGAAGAGATTTTTGAACACTTCTAGCAACTATTAGCATGATCAAATTTGCGGCCAATAATACTGATTATCATTAAGCAGTCTCTATAGTTATTGTACTTACTGCTTTTCAGTTCCGTAAGACTCAAAGGAAACGCCTGCCGTTACACCAACGACTATCAAAGGACAAACTGGTAATAAAAGAAAGTTAATAATTAATAAACGATATCGTTTTTCTATAGAATCAGTAAGAAATGTATGCATCAATGGAGATGATTGTCGTGAAAAGAGAATCATTAGTGTCATTCGTGAAGAACGTGACAAAATAAAAAGATGAAATAGAATGAGAAGGAGAAGAAGAAGAAGAAGTTGGGCAATTTTCATCAATCATGAATATCTAAGTAAAAATGTGACACAAACCCAACGATTAACTTTAGCTTATATGACAAAGAACTTTGCGATGAACAGCTATATTAAGAAGAAACAAATCATTTTGGAGGTATCCTAATTTGAAATTCGTGTCTGGAGGCTGTCATTTTGTAAGTCTGTGATGTCATGGAGCCAGTATAGGAAAGGGAACCTTTTTGTTTAGCTCTGTTTTTTCCCCTCATATTTTCAAGGCAGAATGCTAACATTGTCGAGACTTGGAATCAAGAGGACATTGTTATTAAGGTCCTGTCAATAGTTTTAATAAAATTTAGATTCGGTTATTGCAAAATCCATCTCCAATTACAGAGAACCATGATTAGTATGACCAATATCGAGGAAATTAACACAGCTTGTGATTAAAATGTATCCTGCCAAATTGGTAAAATGAATGTCTTTTCTAATTAGAATCCTTATCGAAGAAATTCAGTTTCTGAGCGGTATTTATGAGGTACGTGGTGTGGGTATTCTTAGAATACCGAGAATCCCTTCATTCGTATTATATTTACTGTATTATATTTACTTTGCAACACAACCACTTAATAATCGTCTTGCAAAGATATGTAAGAAAACGTTAAGAATAAACAAATATATGGGGTAAAAAAAGGATGAGTAACTCACTCCATCCCACAAACAAGAATGTCGGCATCTTTAAAAATTTGCTCTTCTGTGATCGCGTCTTGGAGACGAGATACATTCCTTCGTTCAACATCCAGAAAAATGAGCCAAGAAAACAGTAATGAAGTGACATCCCGATGACTTTACAAACGATCTGGGGAAGAAATAGCAAAGAATGACGTCAAAATAGCATAAAGTAGCCCTATAGCACAGCTGATGAAATTACAGAAAGAGATGTGACTATAGCCAAAATAACCTATGCCATAGCTGATAAAATAGTAGAAAGTTTTGCTATATATAACCTAAAGTAGTTTATGACAAATGTTGTTCCTGGAATAGCAGAGAGTGTTGTCAATATAGTCTAGAGTAGCCCTTTAGCACAGCCAATGAAAACAGAAAGTGATGTGACTATAGCCTAAGTAACCTCTGGCATAGCTGATAAATAACTAGAAAGTTTTTGCTATTATAGCCTAAAGTAGTCTATTGTATATATTGCAGAGTGTTTAAATATAGCCTAAAGATTCCCTATGGCATAGTTGATAACATATATAGTAACATATATAACATATATAGTAAACGGTGTTGTCCCTCTTGGCTGAAGTAGCCCTTAACATTGATTTGTGTTTGGATAGCAATGTATCATGTCATATTGCTCAGATGCAGATATCTAATACTTATAAAATTCGAGAGCAAGGTTGGTCGAATATGTACCTATAAGTGATAAAGAGCCCGGTTTTGATATGCGTATAAGCTATCATTAAACGATTCGTACATTACTTATATACGAGTTTGTAGTTGAAACCATAGTAAATGATGGGAAATTGTAGGCCTACTGCACGGTATTATGAATATTCATTATATGCAAATTATATACATGTATATTGACTAACTACTCTTAGAGGAATATGTTGACCTTCCTTCTTTTTTAATTATATACACACTAAGTTATAAGGGAGAGCACATTGCGATTAAACAACCCCCCCCCCCCCCCCCCCCCCCCCCAACCCCCCCCCCCCCCCCCCCCCCCCCCACACACACACACACACGCGCGCGCGCGCAAGCCGCCTACATATAGCACAGGGTGAGTGACGTCACTGATACTTTACCTCCGTTTCTGTTCTCTCGATAGCGACCAGAAAGAGCAGTTGGCCAATCATCAGAGATAAAGCTAAGTTCATGTGAATGATATTACGATCAGATCGGAACAACCTGTGAGAAGAAACATGGAAATTGTACCAAATGTGATTTAAAGTTCATTTAATTTCTATATCCCTCTCTGATGTCCTCGCTGATTATTAAGGGTCATCTAAACTAATGGTATTTTGTTTCAATAGAAAATGCGCAACTTTTAAGTCATGACTGAAAACTCATCTGTGAGAATAAATTCAACTTTTATCTGATTAATAATTCACCTCAATTTTTTTGTACTGCAATCATATTTACAGAAGCCTATTTCTAAGAGTAACAATTTAAAAAAAAACTCCGAAGAGTCTTCGGGGTGAAAGAAAAATTCGAAAAGTAATTCTATTCATTGAAAATAATATTTTGGGGGAGTCTCTTGCTATCCTCTTATCCCTCTACAGCCTTTTATGTATTTCCTACAATGCTTTGCAATCTTTCACATGCTTTAGAAAACGGTTCTGAAAGTAAGGTATTCGACTTACCTCTGAGCAGTGAACACCAACAACATTAAACCAAGACAGAAGATGGACAGCGAACATCCAATCAGAGTCATATAATGAATGACGTCACTTTCTGTTAACGTCTGCAAGAAAGAGAGACAGGTAATTTAAAGAAAAACGATCATACGTCATAATGAAGCAGATGGATGTTTTTCCCTTTTGTTATCGTTAAATTACGTAACCATATAAAACCAAGACTCACAGCAGATTCACAAAGTTTTGTTTTCCGATCGGAAGTTTTCTTGGACCATTCACGCTCAACGCGAGTTCCTGTGTGGTTACATAACGATTTACCGCCACAGTATCGTATACTTGGCGCACACAGCGTAAGTTTGGGGCGCACACAGCGTAAGTTTGGGGCGCACACATGACGTATAAGGTTGGGGAGTGATTACCACAGACACGTTCATTACAGGGCCATTGCACAGGTTTGAGGTGGGTGTATGTGTCCTGGGATGAGGGTGGGGGTAGGGTAAGTCAAACCAATTTTTGAATAGTGGTGAAATTGCGCTTGCGTGGAAATCATCTTTGTAGCCGGAATTTATTGGGGAGGGGCTTAGTTCCCCCTAATTCTCATGTTGTCCGGGCCCTGTATTAAAAAAAGACTGAGTTATTAACTGTACACAGTGCTAGCTAAAAAAAACGTTAAAATAAAACGTTATAACATTCAGTTACTGCGAATGTCTCGTAGTCTCAACTCTGATCGACAAGTAGGGTGAGTTTGTGTACAGATTCAGTAATACATCAATTGTAATCAGTACTTCCAGTGATACTAAATGTGAAATGAGCAGTGTTGTAAAGTTATGAAGTATTGTGCCTCATCACACATAAATGGTGCAATGAGTTTGTTACTTATCATACAGTTATTATTTATTGATCAAGGGTATATACCATCGACCCATCAATTATTTGCTATTGAACAAGATGATATACTAGCGACCTATCAATTATCAGTTATTGATCAAGAGATATACTATCGTCGTATCAATTATCAGTTATTGATCAAGGGGATATACCATCGACTCATCAATTATTTGTTATTGAACAAAGGGATGTACTAACGACCTATCAATTATCAGTTATTGATCAAGAGATATACTATCGTCGTATCAATTATCAGTTATTGATCAAGGGGATCTTCGTATCGATTCCAATGCAAACTTCTATGAATAGCTATGGAATCATTGATGAATAGTGCAATGCGACATCAACCTCTGATGACAATTACAAACTCATATATAAAAGATCTGACATATGGCAAGAAAATTCATAACTGACAATCGTTGCAAACGTGCTTCGAATATAGTGTTTAGTTGTAATGACCACTTTGCTTAATCTCATAATGAAGATGTGCAATTAATAAGGCCGGGAAAAGAATCCTTTTTTTGCTTCGTAAATAAAACGTTACAGTCTTTACAGTGAAGAATACGTACAATGAAGACAGGAATTGATTATTTCTTATAAATTTCCCACAAAGTAATTGTCCAAGCGCAGGTCATTACTTGATGATTATCGTTATCATTTATTTCAACGCTTTTTTTTTTGTTCCCCCTAACGTTTATACAATATATTTCCCATTCTCTCGTAAGCAGGAGAACTGTTAGTGTCCAATAACAACAAAAGAAAGAAAAATAATGCTGCAATTATCATTAGTAACCCATTTCCATGGAAATAGCAACAACAAAACAAACAAGTAACCTCTCAAAGATGCCATTATAGTCTATAACGAGAGTAGATTTACGATTTAAACAAACCTATTAGCCTCTTCCAATGTAGATAAAGAATTAGGTACAGTCAAGATTGAAAGTTTTATTTTCTCGCAAATTTGAGGGAAAGTTTACAATTTTGGTCAAAAAACCTACGCCGGCATTCCCGGCGAATATTAAGGCACTCTGGACAATGTATATAGTAAACTTTTACAAGGGCATGGATAAGATATTTCGTGACTTTTCTCAGCTTAAAGTAATAAGCCTATTTTTTTGTAGATTTATGGCTCACATGGTACAACCTACAATTGTGCTAAGTGAAATAGCATTTCGTTGGACACGTTCGTATAACAGTAGCATAAACAGACTTGCCTAGTTACTGAAAGAGGTAGTGTAATTTTAATATACTTCCGCATTTTAAACGAGTTTTAGCTTATAGACCTGTTAAAAATCATGAACAATTTATAAACTTAAATATTCTTTGCTTTTTATGATTCTGATGACACTTGCCACGAAGCTAAAGAAGTAAATCACGTTTTTTCACACGTATTAATCCATCATCAAATGTATAGATTAAAATTAAATATTGCTGAAAGAACTGGGTTTTTTTTCATGATACATTTTGCTGTACGTTGATTATATTTGAACTGCTCAAGGTGTTATATATATGATCACTCAAGAAATGAAATCTTATACATCTATCTACAGTTCCATCCTTAACATCAAGGGCGTAGGAACCGGGGGTGCTGAGGGGCCCGAGCCCCCCCCCCCAGTGAAAAATATGGGGGCGGAAGTATCATTCCGCCCCGCCCCCCCCGCTCCGCAAGTCAGAAAACCCCTTTTTCATTTCCAAATGAGAAAAAAATCTCATTTGGAGCACCAAATTGCATCTAAGGCCAGG
>KN892386.1:8722-29157 GCA_000934455.1 Apostichopus parvimensis
TATATATTACCAGTTGTCTGATGATCGCTCTACGCGTGAAACTCTGAGTAACAACTACTAGTAGTGTTCCACTAGTCTCAACTACTTCTCACCTATACTTCGCTCTGTCCACCGGACATAGAGCACTCTGGGCCAAGATAGACGCCAACCAACCAAACGTATTTTCAGATACTATAGGAACCCTATTCACCCTATCCAATAATATCTCACACAGTTGAATGTCACAACACCTGACCTGTCAGGATATAGAAATCCTGAATCTAGTAAATCCACCCCTGAACACTCACAAAAAGAGAGAGGGCATGTCTGGGGCAATCGGGGAACCTTATTTAAGAACAGATTATCCTGAGGGGTAGGGAAATGTCTGAATCGGTGTTGTAATCACACAAGTCAGTGAACACTCTAATCTTGACTTGAATCGTAGTCTAAGACTCTGCATGCATAAGACTCTAAACATGGCTCTCCAGACAGGCCGAAAATTTAACAGAGGGCGCTGCCATATTTGGTACTATCCAGTTTAATGAAACCATATGAAAGATGCATTCTATGACTGCTGATCTTAACTGGCAGTTTACATAAATTCGTTCCGAATTATTTATTGAAGATCGCAATTGAGTCATATTTTAGAAGTTTCCGAGTGGAGGCTATCTGTTTTAGAACTTATGCTCACTAAAGCAGGTTTGTTTGTCTTTTCCCCAAACTGCAAAAGTGGAATGAGTCGCCCATCTTGTGGGTATGTTGAATTCATCGGGCGGGTGTTCAGTGTGTGAGTGCTTTCATGTCTTTTCAAGTCAGGACAGATGTGCATGCTGTTAAAATGTTGGATAGCCCCCCCCCCCCATTGACTGATTGGCAGGCGCGTAGCGAGGAATTTGCCACGGGAGGGGCGAACTTGTAGGCAAACTATTAGAGCCATAGATTCAGCTCTGGAAACTATCTAAGCGTAGGGCCACCGTAAGTTGGCGCGAAGCGTACAAGAAATTTTTGCCGAAAATGCCTCCCAGACCGCTAGAAATGGCACTTCCCAGGCCTTTTCAGTTGCATCTAAGCATTTTCTATTTTGAATTACTATTGATATCATAAAACCATACAAAAAAAATTGCTAAATTCAGTCACCAAAATGGAATTATTGTTTGGAGTAATTACTGAAACAAAAAACAAGAGATGACATTCAATTATTTTCTCTTTTTAATTATATTTACATGACCACTGTGAATTGATACTTCAACACACAGCCAGCATTACTTATGATGAAACAGTATTGAAGAAATGACCAAAAAAAAAATACAAAAAGTATCTTGTTTAATTTGCTTTTGCAGTTACATAGCTAGATGAAAAAAATCTATCATAAAATTAAGAATAGCTCCGGATTTATTAGGCCACACACTAGATCTTCTCAGCCCATCTTTCGGCCGTTTCATGATTTCTACCGCACAATAAATGGAAAACAAAATCTCACGTGAGACTGACGGCAAACTCAGCGATTACTTCAGAGTTAAAAGTGAGACAACTCCCAAATCATATCTACGAAAGATTTAAAGAGTATCTAAACTAAACTGGGAAACAAACCTGAGGACCAGCACACTAAAATTATTGCGGTATTCAGAAATGAAGTTCAGTGCCGATGTGCCATCCTAATTTGGTTTTCTCCCCATGCACCCTTTACAAGGAAGACAGGAATATGAGCACCTCTAAAAATGACCTTATGAGGAACAAATATTTCTTTCATTTGCACTCTGAGAAACAAAAATATTCTTTACACAGTAGTAATCAAACTTTTCTCATATTTGTTTGACAATAGCAGATGTGTGAGTCGATTCATAATTCTTATCGTGTGACTTGAAAACTACATCGTATCGTTTAAAGTCTGATATAAAACACATTTTTTTTCTAAATTGAAGAATACATTTTTCGTAATTTACAAGCTCAAAGAAAACATATATATGAACACAAATCAAAACATAGTCTTATAAAGAGCTCATTTGTATGCATAAGTGCTAAATGTTGCTTCCATCAATAATTGAGTGGTCAGTGGGAATCATGTTTCATTGGGTTTTTGGTATGGTAGAATAAGTGCATATGATTTGAACTTTTTCAGCTTTGCTATGTGATAAGGGCTATGTGAGAGATATACATTTAATATATGCAGGTGCAGATAGAGGGAGAGATGGACACCCAAGAGGGAGAGAGAAGAGGGGGGAAGGAGGGGGAGGAAGGCTCCCTCTTGACAAATAGCAACAGAACGGAACAAATCTACGAGACAACATTTGTCGGTGAATCATCGTAATGCTCAGTCATTTTGATAAACTTCTTTTGAATTAAAAACCATTAAAAAAAAATGACTGTTTTCCATCAAACAGTTTTTCAAATATATTAGGGATTAACATAACAAAAGAAATACGCTGGGTTTGTATGACCAAACACTTCACACATAACAAAAATGTAAAAATCTTAGGGACTAAAATAAAACAAATGTATTTAGCAAGAAAGAAATATTGCCACCACCTATTTCATACACCTAAATTTTTCAAAAATCCCAGTTATTTAATATACAGAGCAGCAGAAAAGAAAATGAAGAAAAAACAGAATTTCAAGAAAAAAGTGAAAAAGTACATTTCAGATTGGGCCCAAGAAATTAAAAAAAAAAAAAAGGCAGCCTCCGAAATGGATGAGAATTTATTTGAAAAACAAACAGTTGTCATGGACTCTTTATAGTCCATCTCCACTTTTATTGTCCATTTGAATATTCAGTTTGTTTTTCAAACTTCCTGTTTTCTTATTTGTTAACAAATAAATAACTTTCTTTCCAAGTCTTCTTGCGATCAGGTTTGTTTTTACATATTATTAGCAGGTTAGGTTAACAGGTAGAATTTTGTTTGGAAGTCACCAAAATTGTTTTTAAATCAATTTCACATCGTTTCCAAAATTGATCAAAGTGACCGTCCACTCTTTGAGACTTTTAGCAGAGTCGTTTACCAGAGAAATCCACCAAATACAAAGATTTGACCGTCACAAAGCATCGAGAAAATTACTTGGTTGTACCTCACGGTGAAACATTCTCAGCCTTGGATGTAAACTGCAATTAAGGCCATTTGATAAAAATATGGTATTTTACCAAATGGAAAATATGTATTTGTATATAGTCTTGAGTTCTTTCATATTCATATATCATTATTATTGAGAATTAACTTAATTATTTGTGATAAATAAAGCTCATTAATAGCAAAAGTTGAGAAAAAAATAACTCAAAATAAAAATCACGAGTAAAAAGGAAGTCATGAATACAACTAACCAACTGACTTGCAATAAGTTTTTTTTTCCTTTTTTCACTATCATTATTATTACTCATGCTTCTTGCAAACAAAACATAATATTATGACTGTCCTCTGATATCACTCACTGACAACATTCCTGTTTGTGTTCTCAAAGGCACATGACCTAGATATCCCTCATTTTGTCAACTATCAAACCACACAAAAATTGACAGTAAACAATAAAAGCAAGCTACTTAAAGATTTAGGTTGTAAACACAACACTAGCCTACTTATTCACAAACAATTGTAATATCTACATAGCTAAACATCCCGCACCCCCCCCCCCTCCCCCAAACAAAACAAAATAAATTCAAACTAGCATTCTTTGCCTTCGAAAGCTGCACTTGAAAATGGACCCTGTTTGGTTTTATTAAATAAATTTGATAGTCAATTTACAGAGAATACTTAACAATGATATTAAAGCTTTAAAGCTTCCTTGTTCATTTCACCCCGTCTGCGTGACAGTGTGATATAATACATGTGACGCAGTTTCAAATATGAAAACAAAAAGAAGGAACAAGTTACATTTACAACACAGTACAGCACATTCAGACCTCGTAAAGCAACAGTGTTATGATACAGTTAGATTGTTGATGTGTGTCAACTATGTGAGAGAATACACTGTTATATCCTTAATAGACATTAGCTTACCTATACAGTAATGGTACAGTCCATGTGATATGTAATGGTATGCAGATGTATGCATGTGAATGCCAGACAAAAACAATGAAAAGATGGCCTAATAGAGTATGCACATCAATTGAAAACCTCTCTCCACAATCTCTTCTATCCTGGACAATGGATGCCATATGAGTAGTCTCTTTAGGACAACATAGGCAACCAACAGACATATGGCTGCTACACTTCAAAATCTCTTTAAGATGACTTTTAATTCAACATGCTCTAATCTGCCCACTTATGAAACCAGACGACCAAAATTGGCAATTATTTACATTACCAAAACTTTGAGCCCATTTGAAAGCAAAGATTCTTCGTAACCAATTTCCATCATTCACAATTCATCTTCAAAAGCATACCCTAAAATTTTGTCTTCAAATTTATTGCCCAACCAAGAATCTGATCGTTTAAACTGTGGTGAACAATTAGCTTACCCTTCCCATTACATATCAAAACAAGAACCCAATGGGCACTATGGTTCTATGATATTGCAAATTTAAAACTTGGGCCCCTCCTCAAAAAATTGGGCTGGATAAATGTTTGCGCCTAAATCTACTTAATATAATATAAAAATATTCTTGCCCCCAAAAATTGAGCCCCCAAAAAATGTGGACCCAAATGGTCCAAAAATATTGGTTCCCACTCATTTGGGCCCAAAGAACGTGTCCCAAAATTTGAGTGGAAATAATATTTGGGCCCACCAAGCTAAAAAATGGGCCCAGATGGCTTACATGTATCATCCAGCTATTAACCAACAACTGTATACCAAGTTTGGATACAATCCAACATAAGGTTGCAGAGGTATTGCAATGTAAAGAAAATGTTGGCCCAAATGGTCCCAAACATATTGGGCCCCACTTCTCAGATTTTTGTTATTTTGACGAATTCTTGCATCTCATCGATACGTCAATCGACATGTACCTTCTACGCTTCCGTGCAATAAGGCACCACCCATTGCATTATTAGAAATAATTGAGAATGTGGAATACATTTTCATAATAAAGAAATAAAATCGCATACAACAGTGACGAGATTTCTTCACAAGTTGATGAGAAAAGGTTTTTTTCATCCAAGATAAAATGTCAATTTTTTTTTTTCTACTTTCACTTTGTAATGTCATTTATACAATGCAGAGGTCATTGTTTCCCCTTTTTTATTCTTTTCAACTTAAGATATGACTTAGTTGCCAATGCCAATGTAACAAACTCATAATGTTGCCAGATGCAAAATATTAACAAACACCGTAGATGCACCTTTAAAGAAAAGTGGTTGAAGTGAATATTGAGAATAACTCAGGGAAATTAATATTTCAAACAATCGGATGCAACAGCCTCTTGGATGGAGCACAAGTTATGCATGAAGATAAAACCCTGTAGGTTTGAAAACATGACCCTACAATAAAGAAGTGTAATACCATTTAGTTTATGTATATACATGTACCAAGCTAAGTACTTATAACACAGGGAAAAAAAATCAGCTTGACATTACGTCAGGTGGTTTAAACGACTAGCCCATATGTCAAAATATTTCGAAGGGAGGATGTTTGCTACACTGATTCAAGTTTGATACATTATTCGCTTAAAATTGTGAAGGAATTAATCTTGTATCATATCCATTTTACTACATTTATTGAAACAAAAATGTTTGATATGTTAAGGCAAAGAAAAGGAGGTGAGGTGCGATGATCCTTTATTCATGCCTACAAAATTAAGGATTGTTTACTGGTTAAATGCCAACTGGATTTTGCAATTTGCCAGAAGAAAAAAGAAAAAAACTTGCATTTTTTCTGCCAGTGCCAAATTAATGTTGCTTTTGGTTTAGTTCAAGGCAAATGCTTGTGGGAAGTTGATTTTAGCTGGAGATTTGATTTATTCACTGGCTAAAATTGGAGAAATTCTTTATTTGTTACATTGTAACATTGTTATCACAGGAGTTGGTGTTACAAATCCAAAACAAGCTAGGCTCTGTATATTTGTGTGATCTAGTATGATAGGCTACAAGATAGTGAATGAGTAAGTCTTGATTACTACGTAACTATGGCTAATTTACATTACAACTCAAGGGTAACTTCTTTGAGCCCTCACAATGTACCTAGCACTCTCTGGAAAGAACATCATTTTTCTGGCCTGAGTGTCATTTCAACACTTAAGATAAAGTGCTTAGCAAGCAAATATCCAGAAGAGAAAGGCCTAAAGTTTTCTTTATGATGTGGAATCTTGCAAGCAATTGTATATCTCAAATTCCTCATGTTTTCACCTTCTTTGTTTATACTTTCATTTTCAGTAAGATAATCAGTTTAAGCATTCCTAAACATTCTGGAAAATGCTCTGCTTTTCAAAGGCAATATCACCTCTGCAAATTTATCTTCAACTAATTGATGACTAATGACGACAATCATTCATGAGATAAATCCTGAGATTTCCATAGCAACCATTGTAAGTTACATGCAGCCAGATACATATGCATTTGAACTGCTCATTGCACTGCATTTCAAAGACTTGAAAACAAAATGTCATGCCAAACACATTTTAAGAGCAAGAAAAACAGGCAAGAGGTCAAATTCTGGAAGGGTGAATTTCAAAGGTTATATACAAAGCTCTTTCCAATATGCTCTCTCCTCATGCATAAAACGCAAAGTCGTCTGTCCGAATATTAGTCTTTATCTTCAATTCTTTCCACTGACGCTGAATAACCAGATGGTGCCACAAACATGAGCTTTTGTAAAAACGTTTGAGTCGGACCTGCAGAAATGGGAAAAAAAGAAAAGGTAAGGGAACCCTGAATGTTGACGCTAGCCAGAACTGGGCAAAGGATGCCGTGGGTAGGGCCTATAACATGAGTAGATGAAACCTGAACTATTAACAACTAAAAATACCTTAACTCTTTTTAAAATTTTTGTAACATACTTGAATAGGAGCATATGTATTACTATGCACCCTCAACAGCTGATTGATAAATAAACCTTGTTTTGCTAATCCGCCATCTTGTGTGTAGGACCTTTTATTTCCAGACCCAATATATTACAATTTTTTAAGCAGGTTTCAATCTTAAACACACTACATTTCTTCTACGAGTAGAAAGCAAAAAAAAACATTGATCGGACTTACGCATGATGTAAGGAATCCTCAGACCGAAATGAACGAACGGGATGTAGAAGAGAAGACCGCTCAAGATGAAGAGAAGTGCATAGAAGATTTCCAGCGTCGGTTCACTGATGACAGGAGCAATGACAAGGTATATGGAGGCAACCAGACCAATGATGGGAATAAAAATTGGAATCTGTCAAACGTAAAGAGGAACGGTTGTTTTAAATCGGTTGATGAATATTTAGACCGTTTCTTTGGTCATACCTTCGTAATAGGCTCCTCTAAACAAGATCTATGTCCGTTAGCATGTATTTGGTATTGTTTTCTGGCCGGCCCGACGTTGCTTGCCCTCACCATAACACATGGACTACATGTGCAAATTTTTGATCAAATGTAAGTTAACTTACAGAAATGGATTCTTATTGTTATTATTTATTGCTTCTTGGCAATTTGTTTCACGTTTGAGCTAGTCTTTCAGAGTGTGATAATGGACACTCCAGGGCTAGAAAAGTCTTGCTAACCATCCCAACCTTGTTTGTGGGTAATAGGGTCGCAGCGGGAATTTCCCCCACACAGGAGACCAAAAATATATATATATAAATTAATAAAAAAGCTGCTCTATTCATTGTTAAGAACCCTTATGTAACAGAGGGTGCTTTTTCATCAGTAAGAGTAGGAAATCACCTGCACTGAGCAAATGTGTCCGCTGGAATTCAGTAAGGTACACCTGCTCGGTGACACTGATTCTCCCTTTGTTAATTGTAACATAAAATTTACAACTCAAGACTCTATTATACCATTCTGTAAGTTCCTATTTTAATACACTATCCTTGATTTTTATACAACACATGTCTAACCAACCAGTATGGTAGGTAATACAGTTTTATGCATCTGCTACTTGTGACAACAGGCTAGAAAATATGCTAGAATAAAACCAATTAACTGTTACTTGCATTGTGCGGGTATGAAGATATGGAGGAAAGATTATGCCATTTTTGTTAGCATGGTAGGTTAACTTGTTAAAACACAAAGAAGAACAGTCACAAACAAAAAAAAATATAAAAAGAAGGTCTTTACGTATTTTAGTTTATGCGGGTGCTGGTTGTTATGGAAGGAATCTTGATAAGCAAAAACAGGTTTTGAAAATTGCAGGCATTCATAAGGTCATATTCAACAATTTGGGAAAACAGATAAAATTCTGGCAGCTTAGTAAAGTACATTGTTGTCTCCATATAAATTTGCTAAAGAACTTGCACACTTTCAGCAAGTACAAAAAATCATCTTTCGAACAAATGATATTTTCATTTACGACTAAAACCAGTTTTTCACCAGCCCTTTTATACCACATCACATATTTGGCTATTTTACAAGAGACAATCAAGGGACATATTTTTTGGATCAAGATTTACCTTGATTGGGCGTTTAGCATTCGGTTGTTGCACCCGCAGTAAAATAAGAGCAAGTATGGTAAGGCCGTAGAAGAGCCAGGCGGCAAAGCTGAAGTAATTGACTAGGGCACTGAAGTCAGATGGAAGCAACATCAAGATCGCTATTCCTCCCTGAAAACAAAAAATAAACACAATTAAATATACAACAAACATTAATATAGTTACAGCTTCAAAACTATACTGTTAAATTTCTCAGCTAATAGGACAAATCCACACTTTATCATTCATTATAGAAATGTAAATTTTCAGCACAATTCAATGACAGTGAAGATAAAACATGCTGTAATTTGAACAATTAAAGTCATATTTATGTATCTGGCAATAGCAGAGCATGAGGCATCTTCATTAAAGATGAACTCAGATCTCTTTGATTACCTTCAAAATGTGCACAACATTTTACAAAAGTGGAAGGAAATAAATTGTACATTAAATTTCTTCTATATCTCATAGTATAATTGACCACTTATTTAATATAGACATTGTAAACATTGCAAAGCAAACCTTACAAATATAGAACATATCATTGTTTATACAACAACAACGAATTATATAAAAAAAAAAAAATTAATTCATCAACCAATCAAATCAACCAATCAACAAAGAAATAAGTGCAATGAAGAGAATATTCGATATGAGCAAAGGCTTTAGTAATATCTTAAATCCCATGACCCAAAATAGCCTCTCATGTTTATTCATGATGATACCCATAGAGATGTAATTTAACAATGGTTTACTCACCGTAAGAACAATTGATGGAAGGGGTGTATAGTATCTGACATGTACCATTGCGAGTATATCCATCATGTGACCCTCACGAGCTGTAACAAATGGCAACCTGATGGATACGAAAAAAGCAGAGAACAATTTTGGACTAGATCAACGAGAGAAATATTTCATTTACTTTGGTCTTGACAAAATTAAAATTTGAAAGTTTTATCAAGAATATCCAGACACAGCGTGGAAATGAAAAATTAATATTCTGGTTTCCGAGCTAAGTGACGAGGAACTCTTGCTTCCGTGCTCGATTACCTTAGCTGAATCATTTTCCTAGAAACCAGCATTTGTCGGCAGTTCTACTTCGAAAAAGCAAACAAACATTCATACAAATCACTTGAAGTAACACAACATCATCAAAGGTCGGAGGGCAATCCATCTGAACAAATGGATCATGTGATTTGGTAACCAGGGCTTGAAGAAAGAAGGATCAAGGAGGGCAGGGCAAGGCAAGGCAATACAGGGTTGACGTTGTTTAATACCAGTCATGTTGGTAAGATTATAAAATACAAACCTGCCAGCAGTAAAGAGACAGCCATTCACAGCTCCCACAGTCGAACAACATACTAGAAATGGCATAATCCACGCCATGGGACCCAGAGTTCTCTCAGCAAAAGTCTGTAAAGGGTGACAAGAGTCATACATGAACAAATCTTTGAATGTGATAGACTGGAGGTAACTTGTTAGTATTATCAAGTTGTTCAAGCTCACTTCATGCTATACGTGGGCATTTACATTGGTCATTAAATGAATTGGTTACAGGTTTAAAGGTTGTACTTACGACTGCAACAGCAGATGACATCAGCATTTCCTCAGGTGAAAGCACTGTGAAGTATGCGATGTTGGTCAAAAGGTACACTACTGTGACCAAAGGTATACCTATCAGAATGCCATACGGCAGATTTCTGTAAAGAGAATCCATAGAGATGTTTGTAACATGGCTATAGCCTTGCACTCGCTAAAACTTCACTACTTCAGGGCCTTACACAAGCAATGTCCGAACGAGCCCACTCTTTAGGACGTAGCCTAGCAACACATATTAAGATAATGTTGGGTTATTCATTCATGATTATCTTATGGATAGATAAGCTTATCCTATGGATAAATAAGATTATCCTATGGATAGAGGTTTTGTTCTCCCCTTCAGGAATATTGCATGCTACAGAAAATTCCCACCACCAACCCCCTACCTTGCCCCCTTCCACTCCCAAACCCCTAATTCAGACTACTGAACTATGCTTTATCATGTTAGTCTTACTTGCGGGAGTTTGAACTCATTTGAACATTGTAGAGTAAACAATTTAAAAAATATCTCTTGTTCTTTCAAAATCTTGTCTGTATTACTTGACAACATTAAAGTTAAACACATAATCTAACATAATCTAACTCTTCTATCTTTCTAGCTCATAGCTGACTTTTGTGACCATAAATCAAAGAAAACCATACACCGACTTATCAGCGACAAGAATCATAAACATTTCGACAAACCTGTAAGGGTTTTTTATTTCTTCTGTAACAAAGTTCAATTGGTTCCTTGAAATTAAAGATTGGATAGAAAAAGAGAGAAACATTTGTATGGTGTCACACTGAAAAACAAATCATGTTTTTGAGTCACAAAGTTATCTATTCCCACCCTCCCCCCCCTTCCCTGGTCCTCCAACCCCCTGTATGCACTTACAGGGGGAAATAAACATCATTATGCAAAACATGAAGCTGTTGTTTGTATACTTCATCACAATGTGAAGGTGGTACTATTCCGGATTCTTAAAAGGAGAGGTAACACACTTGGAAAAGTCATCAGATACTTGAGTACACAAAATCGCATCGGTAACTTCAGGACTCATAAAATTCGGGCCAAAAAATGAATGAATTAAAACATTAAAACGAAATCTCACCATCCATCATAGGCCCACAGAGACTGGTAGAAAGCAATACCGTAAGCAAACAGATTCGGTGCTGAACCTTCAAAAGACAGTTTCGGTTGGAGATATTTGGTATGGCCTGCAAATAAAATGCAAAGAGATGAACAAATAGTGAACTATCTCTCCGTTTGAGAAAGCCCACACAATGGATAAGACATAACTGCTCGCATTTTTGAATATGAAGAACATTTAGGATCCCTTGTGTGGTTTTAGAAACTCCAAAATGTATCAATTTTGTCATTTACATGGGAATCCCTAAACCCTACCTGACTACCGATGTTATTGCACTTTCACATAAACTTAATCCAATTTGAGCTTTAACATTTTGACCACTAGTATCTTCAGGGGACCACACAAGTCCTCTTACTTAACCAATCTAGGATATATACAGAAGCCCTAACCTAGCCTCCTTATTTTGCTCAATATCATGTTTGTTTTGTACATGCAGTACAAGCTATCATCTCGTAAACTCTTCTCAATTGTAAGTTATCCCAATCTTAACAGTGGAGTGTTAAGGTGAATGGACTGAAGACTTATTGAAATTGAAGCTAGATACTGTCACAAGAAGGAATTAATCACAGATTAGGCTTGACATATAATATGTCTACACAGACAATACCTTGAAATATCCGTATAAATCCGATGACAATGATGATGGCTAGCGCCAGCAACTTGGCTAGCGTCAGGACATTCTGAACAATGGTAGCAGCTTTCACGCTGACACAATTGATGAAGGTCAGAATCACTGCAATTATAAAAAAAAAAAAAATCAGAGTGAAAAAACGTACGTGTTAAAACTGTGAATTATTCCCGAAAAAAATAGAACAAATCCATACACCGTATGGATTTTCTACATTTCACAGTCAATTGTAGGAACGACCAACTTGTACACAGAGGCTGACGACAAGCACCTTACCCACTGTGATCAATATTTTATAATCTCGGGTTGCAAACAATGTGTTGCGAAAAAGCATCCAGTTTTTGTAGCTCGCCAATGGAATTTGGATTAAGTTATTCATTTTGCACATCAAATCCACAGTCCACGCTAGCTGTTATGCATTCTGAGCATCAATTCTAAGGGGGAGGGGAGGGTGGGGGAGGGGTGTCTGGTGGGTTGTGCCGGCACAGTCCTCACAAGAGATCCTGCGTTATGGGCCTAGAAATTTGCATACTACTCTTTTACAACTATTTTGATGCTACAGTAATGATTTTTTACAACAATTTATCAACCTCCACAAATGTGCATTCTTTTTCATTTATTCATCCAAAACATACACATAAGAAAACAATGGAATTAATTAATGATAACATTGCCTTCCAAACCCTTCCCTTTTGACAGGTTTACAAACCTAATTTATCACATTAAACGTACCACACAAGTTAAAAGCAGACAAAGAAAAAAAAAGTGGAAACTTTAGTTGTTTTTTTTTTTATTAATGCCAATGAAAAAACTCAAGCAGTTTGTGTTGTTCAAGTGTCCTGTTGACTCAGTTTAGAAATTGCAGATACTGTACATTCGACTTAGTTTCCAATTTCAGGAAGTACACTTAATATTTCAGTGCACAATTGTGAGCTGCAAGCCACATATATGTATATGGCAGCCTGTACATTGCTTCTAACAGTTCGCTGTCATTCAACTAATTGCCAAATGTGTACCATGACAAAGTACAGTTTGCTTTGTTTGCCAGCAATACTGCATCCACAATGCTAATACAATTTCAAAAGTCAGAATTTGTTAAAAAATTACAGAGTTTAGTCTAAAAACAAAGGGGAAAAAAATGATCAGGCTAGAAACAAACTGATTGTTTCAAAAGTCATTAAATCAAACAAATTACTCACAGATACAAAGGCAGGCAAAGAGCTTAGAGGCGGCTTCATACGTTGCTCTCGATGAGTCTTCGCAGTCGTGGTTTGGGTACAGAGGATCTGCCATGTAATAACCAAAGCTGAGTGCAATTGCCGAAACGCTGGCAGGCATCAGAATGAGGGCGCATGTCCAAGAGAAGAGGAACGCCGGTATCGGACCCATGCTTTCCATGAGATAGACATACGTCCCTCCGGATTTAGGAATCATTGTGCCTAATTCAGCAAAACAGAGTGCTCCTGCATACAGAAGAATGGGGATTTGTTTCATTATTTGAGGGGAATGATTATCGGAAAGAGCTTAGCTTCGATAGAATGCATTCATTTCTGCAGCGTTTTTTTTTTCTTCAAATAACGAAATGATTGATCGTACAATAGGAAACCAACCAGGCATTTAGTATTTAAATGGGAATCATATGAGACGACTGGTAAGCAATTAGCATACAGTTTAGAAGGTCTCGAAAATTAAGGTAAATAGCTGGTGATATTTATAAGAAGTATAGGCTATTACGTATGTACAACAACAAAACTTGTTATTAATCCTATTTTGAAGGGGTGCATCGGCTAAAGCAAAAACAGATACGGATATACCAGCTGACAAATACACAGTGTGCACAGTGTTAAAAGGGTGCACAGTGTTAAAAGGTTACCAGGACATTCTAGGCACGGTAGAATGAGTGTGCTAAGGTTGTGGGGAGACAGGTAAGCGAGGAACGAAGTAAATACCTGGTATTACCGGGTATTCCAGAAATTTTTGCAGAACTGCTACTTCCAGCATTAACTGTTCTATCAAACACTAGTACTGTATGAACCGTATGGACACTAGCCTACAAATGTATTTGCGGTTTTATGACTACGATTTTCCCATCTATGTGTTTTTCTGTTGCAGCAACTTATTTGAAGCTATGTAAACCTACTACTGTGATGATGGTGTAATAGGTTTTAGGACCAGCTCCTCCTAACTTAACATGCATTTTTTTTGGTGTGTCTGGCTCAGTATACTTACCGATCATAGCTAGAACACCACCAAGGAACCATATCACTAGACTCATTCCAACGCTCTGTGTGTGCTGAAGTACGTACACTGGCGAGATGAAAATTCCAGACCCAATGATTGTACCAATAATGAGGGCCACGCAGCTTACAAGTCCGACCTGCCTTTTCAACGTCACCTTTTCTGAACCATCATTAGTATCTTTTATGTCACCCATCTTGACGTCACTTTATATGATCTACGATTCTGGTTTTGTAATTGTTAATTAAAATGACAAACTGGAAATGAAAAAGAAGAGAAAAAAGCAAGAGGTCAGATTTTATGTAGATAAAGGGAAAAAAATAAAAACAATAATTTACCTTCTGCTCCAGTGTATATAAGGGTGTCGATGATGTTGCAAATTACGTATCCACTATATCCAATCGCTCTGGCAAAGATAGCTGGAAAAGGATGGTTTGTAATTACTGTACCATAGGGAAAGCCAAGGAAGTATTTATGTGTTAGACACATTTTACAGCACAGTAGGCTATATAGGCATAAACAATATATTTGTTTTTCAAGGACGATTAAAATATATTTTTTTCTAATAAATTAGACCACTATCAGTTGTTGCCAGCAACTTTTCAGAATCCCAGTTCACTAACTAAACTAAACATGTACATAAGGAGAAGGCCGTAAACAAACCAAACATCATCAGGCTTTTACATCATGAAACCGTCATCAAGCTATTAACATACTTGACATCACAAAAGAGCAATTGAGCATGGAGAAAATTTCAGGGAATTAACATTCTAAAATTTTTTGAAACAGATGGTTAGGAATGGGTTTAATTTAACATCATGACCACAGTAACATATCTACAGTGTAGCATTGCCTCACTGTACACTGTATATGTGACACATTTGAACAATGAATCAGGAATACTGATGAAGATCTCCAGGCAACCAAAAAAATCAACAAACTTCCTTTATTTCATTTAGTTAATCCAGTCAAAGTTTAAGAAAGTTTGTTTTTTTAAGAAAATGGGATCCAACACTGAAGAATAGCATATATGACATCTGGTGACAGTTATTTATATGAACAACAGCCCAACAATCCATTGTAACTTAGGCATCGTTATAGGGTCATGACCTCTTTCCCCTAATACTTCACCCAGGTTGTTTCTTCTCATGGGGTCTTTATTAATGAACAGTGCTTGGAACGATAGAGAATACCTCCGTAAAATATCAAACAATGTACACTCATCCCTTTGTCTTTCATGTTGTCAAAACTGAACCTGAAATGCTGACATTCTCAAGATTCGAGTAATGATATCGTTAAAGCCGGGGTAGCTGCGTCATGACACTACATTATCATAGCACCGTTACAAGGTTAGCCTCAAAAACAGGTACTTGCATTCTTGAGTGACGGTTGTCTCATGCCAATCCTACGGGGTGTACAGCTTTATACACCTCCACATCACGAGGTTAATCCGTCTCATCCAGATACTGTTAAGCAGTTCATTTGCACTGGGAATCTTGGCACAATCATTGGCTGAAGAGGATAGTCTGTTTCGCACATGTCTAGTTTGGTGATATGCAGACTCTTAACACATGTGGACATTGATGCATGCTACTGTTGTGACTTGTATGCTCTTTGTTATAATAGTACTGTACACAGAACGAAACTAGCATTAATCTACTGTAGACCAGATTATATATCCTCACTTTAGTTGGTCCGGACAGTACAGGTTTATGGTTGGCCATAGTGGACAATTGTCACAGATTAATCATGCTAACATTTACATTTTTTGTAATGCTAACATAAATTGTGATTTAATACTGACATTATAATTCTGAGCCAATCAGTGTGTGCATGTTTGTATGCATGCTTCCATAAAATTGATTTAATATAGAGATATATTATAAGTTTTAAATTTTGATAAAAGACATGCAGTCCATTTAATTTAGCATGTATGTATTCAATTAATGCTGGTTCTTGTCTATAAATTTGAATTAATTCTAGCATATCAATTTTACAAATCAAACTAGATTTAAGAACAGACTACCTGTCAAATGGTCAACCTTTGATTGCTTTTGGTGGGAGTTGCAGCTATTTTCATGTTTTCTAATTGCCTATTGAAGTGATTAGGACATTGCTGTTCATAGCTGGTGTCCATAGACCTTTAATGCTATCATGTATATATATATTTGATCCTATGTTTTAGCATATATATTTATGTTAGTTTATATGCAAATTTACTTTAGTACTGGCAGTGCAGGCACATATGTCTGCATACACATATAACTGCCACATATTAGCCACCAATTCTCCACAAACTGCTCTAATTACATAATATTAACTAAGAGGAAGAAATTTTATCTTCTACAGGCTACAGTATGTCGATACAGTCCACTTAAATTGTTTCGACAAATTTTGTCTGAACAGAAAAAGGCCCTACCGTAAGTGAAGACACAGCCTTCTCTCAGTTATAACACAACCAAGTTAACCTGATAAATCTGGTCAACATCAACAATATGACTGGATTTCACTCTCCATACTTTGCATACTCCACTCCATACTCTAACTCCATAATCTATTACATACTCTTAACTCCATACTTAACTCCATACTCTAACTCCATACTCTAACTCCATACTCCACATTTCACTCTCCATACTTAAACGCTAATAGCATATCCTGACCTTAAATCATAACTTCTCCACTGCATGTTTGTATCTCAGTGATAAAAACAGGCATTTTAATGAAGACAAGTTGACATAATGCACATTTCAGCATTTTGCCATATATGCGCTGAATATTAATTATTTAAATTAGGATCAACAACCTTACCTGTTGCAGTTGATACCTTCACATTGCACTTTTTCAAAGGCATGGTACGTCGTAAAACTTTCAAACCAGTTTTTTTAACCAATTCCAACTTTATGCTACAAATACTCCATCAAGGTTAAAATTGTACAGACTACCTTCATCATTTGCTAAAGCCTAAAAATACTCACCAACAGTAGTCAGAAATGTTTTTTTCACACACAGTGTTTTGTTCACAAACTAGACGACTTGTCAATATTTCATGTGGTAGGAAATATCCAAGTGAGTGATTGTGTTAATAAAACTCTGGGACTGTGGAAACCGATACAGTACATGTGTTACTGTATGTCTCAAGACCAATGGAACAAAATTTGGCATACATGTATGATGTATGTACCAACAGAAGACGGTATTCCAGAATGCAGGGCAGGGTGCACTAGGAGCAACAGGTCGTCTGTTGGCAAATTTATGTACCAACTAAAATTTATTCAGTAAACAATGTGATACTGCATGATTTATATATCAGTGGTTACACGGGTCATAAATTTATGTCTCGAGTAATAAGAGACATTGCCAGGTGTCGGGTAATCGGGTTCCCTAATCTTATTTCCACTATGATTTGTGTAACACTATAATTGCACTGTATTACATACTGTTATAATGCTAGAGCACATTCTTTACCAGCAAATATGGATGTATTCATTGGAACTAAATAATTCAACAGTTTGGTCGTCATTGGTTGGGTACATTATATACAGTATTTAATTTTTCATGGTTTCCTCTCAAATTTAATGCTTGATTTAGATAGACCTGCATGTACATGTATGATGATTTCGTGGGTTCGGGTAACAAATAAGGAACCGGGTAGCAATCTGTCGGGCGGGTACCCAGGTAACCCGTGTAAACACTATTTATATACAAAAAATGGAAATTTTAATCACTGGAAGAACATTGTCAATCAATCGGTAGGAATGGTCTTACTTGATGGGGTTTAACTAAGTAGTTGAATTACAGTATCACAAGTACTGTGCCCTCTTTACAAGCTGAATTGGCTTGATGTAGAAGTTCTTAAGCTTTGCTTCCCAGTTGGTGGGACAGGCCTTTTTTAAGGCAGTTCTCCTAGGTTGTTCCTTTGATGTCATTGTTGTTTTGGTACAGTACTTGTGCCAAGACTATACTAATTAAAAAAAAAAAAAACTAGTGATTGCAAGAAAATATGGGGTGGTATATGAACTTGAGTTGTGAAAATTTAACTTGATTGAAAAAAACAGCCATGTCTTATAACATATATACTGCTTATTCATGCTCGTCCAAAAACCAGACATACAGGTACATTATAGTATCTAGCACATTGATAAAAGCAATGAACATTTTTTGCCGCCAAGGCGCCATGTTCAATTCTGGTTTATCTTAATAGCAAGCACTCATGCAAATCACATCATCTTGAATTCATGGTTATACAACTTTCTTCTTATACCTAAAGTTAGGATAGGCTTATAAGCCTATAGGTAAATCTACTGTAAAAGTATGGTAGGATATGTCAAGACTGCCCGATAACTAAGTACAGCAAACTACTGTATTGAAATTTGCTAGTGCTGACGTTTCATTTTGTATACATCCTGAAACTTTGCTGTATATTCTCTGTTTTATATATTTTATATATATTCACACTAAGTATGATTCAACCTACAGTATATCGACAAAGTGGTAAAACGTTATAACGCTCGGAAGTCAACATTAGAAGACCATTTCTATGCTTTATCTAGTTTTCATGAACACACACCAAACAACACCTGCTTCTAAGCCATTCCTTGTCCTACGGTATTCATTTACCAGGCTGCATTAAGTTTAATATGTACACCTTTGAATCGACTAGTAGTTTAGATGTGTACTCAAAACCTCAAAACATACATACAAAACATATATATATACGGACTAAAAGCTGTACACACAACATTAAAAAAAATTTTAGTGGCACTCTTGGCTAAGTACTCCATACTCTAGTGGCTGTACCGTATCACACTTGCTCATAGAACCAGTGCAACGTATACAGCTGATTTGGATTCACTTTTCTTTATAGATTTTGCCACATTTATGATATCCCAAAAGAGATTAATAAAATTGCATGTTTGTTACACATACTGCTTGTTCATGCTTGTCCAAAAACCATTTCGAGCATAAAGACGAAAGCTATGAAGCGTTTCTGCAGCTCATCAATGTTATTGTTTGGTATCATTTACGATATCCCAGGGAAAACAATTGGGGGCAAGAAGACCACCAGTACATTTAAGAAAACATTTTGTTTTTGTTAAAGCCTGGGAGTTATCAGTTGTTCATTCAGAATAGAATGATGCATTGCTATGATATATAATATTCAAAAGTTGGTTGAAATTGGATTAATAACTGTTCAGGCATAATTTGTCACCATGGTGTTTGTTTATGTGTCAATCCATGAAAACCATTGAAGCAAACAAATGAGAAACAGTCAGTGTATACTGTTTGCGAAGTATCTATAATCAATACAATGTTTCTTCAGCTTTGCAGGAATTTCACATGTATGCATTTTTTAAATGTTTTCAAAAGTTGTTGTTGTTTCTGTGTTAATACTTAAAAGTATGTTCAATGCTGTATAGCAAAATGTAACTTTCTTCATGTAACCTCTCTGATGGCATGTTGCCAAAACCCTCCTAGTACGTAATTACAATATGTCCTGCTCATTTGCATGCAGTTGATCCGGACAGGCTAGACTACAAGTCCTCTTGCAGACTGCTGGCAAATTACTGTATCGCATACATTTCACTGCTAAGCAGAGTACTGTACATGGACGAATTACTGAAACCCTTGAGACAATTGAAATTATCATCAGATGTTGGACAAGATCCACCTGGGTGATATATTTTCAACTCACGCGCATATACTATGCATGTCCGTAGTGAGTATATATACTGAATAGTTACAGTAGCAGTGAAAACTGAATAGAACTTAATTATTGATCCTTACTGTTCGTGGAGATGGACGTATTTGTCTACCAAAATGATGATCTACCAAAAGGGCCAGACATTTCTAAAGCATCTTTGAAAAGAGCCAGTGAAGGAGATAAGTGACCTTTCGAGAGGATTATCTCTTTTGTTTGTAAGATGACCAGGTAGACTTGTTCTCAAGTTATAGTGGACAGAACATCCATCATACCTGTATTGCATAATCTTTGTAGTATTATTGTCTGTAGTACTCTGTAGTACTATTGTTGACAATACAGCGCCTACTGTGTGGCATGTATGCTATGATCTGAATATCTCGTTTGAGGAAGAATATTTACAGTTTCTCAATCCAAACCTCTGTCAATTGTAAATTAAGTCTTGAAGCAATGAACCATCGAATCCAGTATCATGCAGGTACTGGAGAACCACAAAATGTTACAGTTTGTTAAATGTTCACTCTAGATATAAGCACCAAATTCCTTATGATTTTGATAATAGATTCTTAAAGACTTCCATGAAGATTTTTGTTTTTGTTTTTTTGCATGAACTGTCTTCATCCAATTTTGCAAA
>KN892387.1:2044-22015 GCA_000934455.1 Apostichopus parvimensis
TTATCAAATCTCCAGTCTTCCCCCAGGGGTATACTTTAACTTTTTTGGATGCAAAATACTACTGAGCTGTTATTCCATGTAGTATTTTGTAAAATTGGACAGGCTGCTTGCTCTACAACTATTGGTGTTGAGGGATTTTTCATATATTCTATCTGTAACCATGGGAACTAAATATCCATCATTTTCCTAGAAACTAGAGTGATCTGTAGTTTGAGTGATATTATGGATTATCTGTTGCTGTGTTTTACTTACTCCATATTCCATCTTCAATAGGTTTGTTTCTGTTGCTGTGTTTCGTTGGAAGAACAGCTCATATGCGTTCAGTTTCCCACACAGGCAATTTAGATCACACTATACATTTAACAATCTGGTTCATTTCTGGGAAGGTCCTGCTTTTGTAGGAAAGGATACATAATTATGGCACTTCTTGCCCCATTTGCTGACAGCACTTGGCAAAATGTCTTACTTTACAAAACAGTTTAAATGTACAACATGAATTTTGTGCTTGTAAACAGTCATCCTTGAAAGAATCGATCATTTTTTTTGAAAGTCTGAAAAAATGGTGAAAACCAGAATAAAAATATCCCCTGTCCTGTAATAGTAAAAGGTGTACTTCCGTAAATGTAGTCCTGCTTATAGTGTAATGTTACCATGGATATTTACTTTGCTACTCTCTTACAAAATTTGCTTAGCAATTTTTGTCCGTATTTTACAAGTAGTCCTGCTTACAGTATAATGTTACCATGATTATCTACTGGTATATGACAAATATTTTGCCTTTCCTTCCACTGCTGCTGTCCCCGTTCCCCCCCCCCCCCGGCAGTATCTAAATTGACCTACAGTTGATGTAGATAAGAACTAATCCAGACAACACGTATATGCATTTATATGTGCTCTTTTTGCAGCTGACAGAAGACAGTTCAGTAGGTGACCTTTTAAATTGGGGAAAAGAGAAAAGAATGTGTGGCTAAGATGGGATTTGAGCCAGTGGCCTCTGGATCTGGGTTTCTAACCCAGATGTCACTGGTTAGCATCCTGTTCAAGCCTTAAATTTCTTGCTCTTTTCCATTGGCTAAAGTTTCCAAGTCAGTTTTCCATTGTTCATTAAACTTAGATAACTTTGTAAATTGTGTAAAAAAGTGTTAATGCTCTGAAGCTGAGCCCTTCTCGTGAGAAAATCAAAATTTAACAATTTGCCAAAGGGGTAACTTTGTTGGATTTGTTAGACTTGTTTCCACGTCAATTTCACTAGAAACTAAACTACACGGTTATAGGAATTATGAAGTTGATTCTTTAGAAAACCGAAAAGGTACCGAAGATGCTGGGAGATTGGATCAACGTGTTCATTTTCTGAAGTTAGTTCCTTGCTATGTACATGTGCAGAAGACTCTTGTTTCTTTGAAGAAAAAAAGAGAGAAGAGGTTTAGAATCTTCATTCACGAAAGATGCACACCAGTGGTTCATACACAATACTTTCAATACCATGAATGGAACCAGTCAAAAAATCCAAGAATGATGTATTGGGTTACATTGTTAGAAAAACCTGCAATGTTCTATACAGACTATTGTATGCTGTCTTGAGAACAACAATTGACCAGCCATGGATTCACAGCTATTGTATCCTTAAAGCTGCAGTTTGAGTAGGAGTTTTAAGTTTGCATTATCCTGACAGAGCCATTTATAAGTCTTACCTGTCTCCAGCCTTATGCACTCTCCTCATCTACCTATTACCTATACTACTTACTTTGGTAACGCTTAGAAGCACTGCATTCCAAATCCCACATCCCTAACTCCGCCCACTCTCTCTGCTTTCAGAATTTTACCGTTCGGAAGTGAATGAATTTTCTGTGGAATTTTTATCCTACAGAACATATGCTCGGTTTATATTTGCATATTATTGGATAACCATCCATCAGTTTAGTAAAATACATTTACTTAAATGGTTATACATTAATCATTGGCTGTTACAAATAAGAGAGCTATTAATTGTTTTAATCCAGTACAGAAATTTTGTTTTTCTCAAAATATAATATATGATCCTATTCATTCGTACAATTCTTGTTTAAACTCATTTGCATTATTTCATTGTTCTTGGAATGATTTTGATGGAGTTAATGTTTCTTGAAAGATTTTTAAGTCGAATCTGTTGCAAAAATTTATCATTCATCACTATGCTTGATGCATGTCTTTGGCTTTACTTTCAGCGTTGAAAAATATATGTCTACGAAGCAACAAATAGTAAACATAAAGTGCAGTGAAAAATGATTTTTTTTTTTGATATTTTTTTATCCCAGATTACTAGGAAGTTTTGAGACATATTTTACGAAGGCTATGTCGACACAAATTTCATTCACACTCAAAGTTTGGCATTACCTAGAATTACGTAATTCGCGGTAAATCATTGTTTACAACCTTCACTTGGCGGTTTTACTTTGAACACTTCCATTTTAAGAGAGTGGTTGTTCCCAGTTAAATTTCCCAGAGAGGGCAGTAAGAGTACATATAAACTGTTCAGGATTAAATTCTTTTATTCTTGAAATGGCTTCTAGTCAAGTGCTTGATGCTTCAAATTTCACTTGCTGGTGGTATTGGTGCTTAGTAGAATTTCAAATTTGTCAACTCCTAAAGTATTTTTATTTTATTTTCTCATTTTACTATCTTATAGTTTGGTTTTACAAATTTAATAAACCAAACCTCTCTGTACTGAAGAAGTGTGAGAGGCAGGCTATGAATTGAGATTGATAAATTCATTTCGTCAATGAAGGGCTGCAAACCTAAGGACATTATGCAGGTGTTAAAATCTCCAAAATTGATTAGGTTTTATTAAGATGGTGTCTCATTTATGAGTTGATGTACTACCATACGGTTTCCATGCAAGCCTGAAAGTCTATCTGTACGGTGTGTAAGGTTCATGGGAGAAGGATAAAATTAATTATGGGGATGAAGTCAAGAGAGCTCTCAGTGTAGTAAAAGAAGGTAGGTTACTCTGTGGTGTTTCCACAGTCATGCTAGAAAGTTTTTCAGAGCTGTATTTTGCAGGTAGACTTGCCTTTGAAGTCTTTTTTTTTTAGGGGGGGGCAGAGGGGTTTGACTGATTACTATGGGGCCTACAGGACATTTACGTTAATACGCAGCTTGCATAACTTCCTGCTGGGTTATTCTCCCCACTCCCACATTCTCCCCCACTTTGTATTTGATGTGTAGGTCGGGATAATAATTTAGTGAAATGACCAAATATGTACAAGAAGACCTATTCTTTAACTTACTGACAACAAGTTCAGAACCATGCATGAGGCTTGATTTTGAATAAAGCTATGAATACATGCTACGCTACATATATTGGACACAACAAAGTTTTCAAATTTCTTGTCAAGCTTTTTAAAGTGGTGTTTATGTACTGGATAAACTTGATCACATGTGACACCACTTTTGAGTGACTTGGTGGATGCCTCAGTGCAAGTAAAACAGTTTGCCACATGCACACAATCAACATTGCACTAGCGTTGCTGTTATAAAAGCACTCAACACGCCGGCTGTATCATTCTGACAGCCTGCACTGATTGTACATGATAGTCAGACTCTTTACAGACAAATATATCAGTTGGTTTGAAAATGTATTTTTGCAAGATGATCTCATTTCATTTCATTATATAGTCTCCTGGACTATATGTAATGTCCCCCATCATACCCACCTTCTCACCTCACATCCTCTCATGCACTTCTCCCACCCTTTTAACTCATTTCCTCTTGTATCCTCCCCATCCTCCTCATCTCATCTCACCCCATTCCCATCTTCCACAGCCCAACATTCTCCCGCAGTAGTCTGTACTACTGTACTTGTACAGATCAGACATTTAACAAGTAGACCTTGTTCGGACTATCACTGTCTACCTTAATACAGGTATATTCAGAGGCAATAAATTTGGACAGTTTCTGCAATTGCTGCTACTGGTAATTTAGTGACTCACCACTTTTCCCTAGACTCCTGTAAAATTTGATAACATTATGCTTCATACCTGGGTGAGCAACTACTGTACCCAAGAGGAATGATTAAATATGTAGAGAAAGGCATGGTCAAGTTTCAAATGTCTTATTAAGTTGAAAGGCTGAGTTCAAGGGAGACCGGGTTTCTTTTCAATACTAATTTGTACCTCTGAGGTAATAAGAGTTTTTTAGCCTTCTTTGTGTGTTGAAGGTCTCTGACACATATTTACAACTCTAGTGTTAGAATGCTAGCTGCTTCTCAAACTGCTGGTGTGATAGGAAAATGTCATTAATATTTATTATAGTTTGTTAACAGAATTTATTTTGCTCAGATTCGCTTACCTGTCTCCCACAATCTTAACACTCTTGTTCTACCGTGTCTAGAATGAACTGGTAACCTTTTAACACTGTGCGCCATCTATGACCTGACCCCTCCTGTCAATGCCCTTCCTTCTCATTATACCACCCAAAGTATCTACATGGTTTGTTTTCTGTGTGGATTTATTCCCTAGTTACTTCGATCGGAACTTTTCGACTTAATTGTCTACTCAATTCTCAAACTGCTGGTGTGATAGGAAAATGTCCTTTATATTTTCATAGTTTGCTAACAGAATGACGGCTATATTAAAGGTATACTCCAGTAGCATGATGTTGATTACTGCAATAATAAACAAGTTTGAACTTTTCTGCATCTTTAGGTCAACACCATGTCCTCATAGCAGTTTGTATGGTGCAGAGGTATAACTTCTTGACAACTTGGTAGTATTTTGTGATATTGCATCTGGCAACAGCATAGTGAATGATGTCATCCTGGCCATTCAGTTCAGATCAATATATTGAGATGGAATTGACAATTTTATTTGTCATATAAGTATCACAGTGCCTGTTACTGGAGTATCCCTTTGGAGTATCCCTTTAATACCTGACAGATTGCCAAGCCAGCATTATTGGTCTGTGAAAACAGAGGTTTTGTAGGGAACCACTGAGAAAGTTGAATGGATAGGGTATGAAGAGGGATTCGGATGTGACATGGAGAGAGAGACTGGATACGAGTCATTATGAAGCAGGGTGGGGAGAGAAGGGTATGAAACTGGACGTGAGCCATTGATGAAGTCATGTACATCTGATCCTGAATAATACCTAGCTATGTAAATTGCTTCTTGCACATAATTCATGAATTTTATATTCTTGGAAAATGTTTGGACCCGATCATTGAACAGCCTAGTGCAGCTTAATCAGCAACACTTCAGCTCTCTTGACACAAAGAGTATGATATTAATGATCTCTTCCGCTTCAACAAACATTTGGTCATGTCATTTACCTTCTTGTATCAAAGGAATTAATTGTGTCGAAGAAAAGGTAAGAATGTCAAATCGAGTGTGAAGACATTTTTTGAATATATAGATATCAATCAGCAGTGTTCAGACAATCATTTATCGAGTAACAAAATTTTTGTGTAAAACTGTTAAACTGCTGGTAAACATTTAATATGCAAAGATTGTGTAGATGTCTGTGTTTTTACACAAAACCTTAATGATAATAATGATAAATTACATTTATATAGCACTTAATACAGCGTTTCAAAGCGCTTTGAACCTTCATCATTTTCAGTATCTAGGATAGTCATTGAACAATGTTACACTTCAAAGAAGGCTACTCAAAATGCAAATGTGTGTAATTTACTGTGTTTTGACTACATTATTCTTCATTTTGGTAGTATTGTAGAACTGACTGACGTAGATAAATTGGGATTCTGAAGGAACTCCTTGCAAATCAAATTGACAACAATGCATTATCTGTCACTCCCAAGTGGTTTCTTTGATTTCAGGTATCTGTTTTATAAATAGTCTGGTTCTGGTACAGTACTGCAGTTAATTGGGTTACGCACTCCGTGCTTTTGGTTTCCATTCGTACTTTTTGCAAGAGTCTCAATTAACTATTTCGAATTCCTAGAATGAAGTACAAGTTTTCCTTTTTCTTCTTTTCATGGTATCGATTGAATGTCCTTTAAAATACATAGTTAGTGTCAAACCCCCGCAGAAATGAAAAGGTTCTTTCATTCTGTTTCATTGTCAGTTGGGGTTTTTCAAGCTACTGTAGTTGTATACGAAATGAAAGTGTAAGTCGTTCTCTCAACCTTTGACACAGTCATTGTATTAAACCTTACCTTATTTCCTGTGTTTACTTTGGAATTTCATAGTAATGGAGCCATTCTGCAGGTTTGACTAACCACTCTGTGGTATTAAACTGTCCTCAAATAGTACTTCAATAAGTTACTAACACCTTCTATGTTACAGATGCACAGTGAATCTCTAGTAGTAAATACTGTGTTGGGAACTGTCTACCAATCTACATAACCACAAAAAGGAAATTCTAGGAATTTCAATCTGATTTTATGAAAAAGCCACTCTGGAATGCTTTGTCTTCAATTTTAAGTGGACCACAGTAGGGCTTGATTGTCTCCAGCAATTTGTTGAAAAACACACAACAAAGAACATTCTTTATTTCAGCCTCAAATGTCAAGAAATTCATGTAGCAGAAAATGAATTCTAAATGACACAATAGATGTGCAAAATCCTTCAGGAAATTTGTTCCTATAGTGGTTCTTCAAATGCATTCATCCTAAAATATATCAACTGCTAAGCTTAAACGTAAGTGGCATACAGTAGTCGTAGAATTGTGGAACTATGACATGGATGTAACCATGGAATTATTATGATTATATTCCTGTTGTCATAACAGCATACTCATGTAGGACCTCCATTGCATATATTGTATGCCCAGTAACTGAGCTATGTGTTACTGAAAGCAGGTTATTCCAAATTGTTTCTAAACAAACAAAAAGTTTGTAAATGTGGTTAGCAATCTATTGCTGTGGTCATTAAATGAAAACATCCATCAAAGTTGATCCATTCTGTATTTTATATAGGCAAGAAAGATTATATGTCTTGTCAAATTTATGAAGGTTATGAAGTAAACCACAGAAATTTGTAGGAATAGTTGTGGAGGCTTTATGTGTATGTAAAAAACAAAAAATGGAAGGGATGAACATTGTAAATACTTTGGAATTTTTGAGCCAACAAAAATTACTTAATCCCTGTCTTAGCTATCTCCATATAGGCACTTTCCATCTGCCTACAGTAACCCATGAAAATTGGTAACATTTCATCACTGCCCGCCACCCCACTACTCACCCTCCAATCTCCAATCCCAACCCTTCATCCCCTATTACCCCCACAACCCCCAATTTGAATTAACCAAAAAGGAGGGTCTTTCTTTAGATAATTTCCATTTTTAAGTAGGTACTATTCTACTGTATGTTCTGGGTAGCATAGAGCTAAAGACATTTTGTCTAATTCAGTTATTCAATTCCTCTGTTTAGAATTTCAAGAATTCACCCAGTAAGTTTTCCTTTTCCCTTTTCTGTCCCTACCTATTCCATAAACCTCTTCCCAATCCCTCTGAATAAAAAAAACTTTCGGAAAACAAAAGAAAGAATTTAAATGGGGAAATTTACTTTATGCACAGTATATTGTGCATTTCCAAATACCTTGATTGCTTTTAATGTATCACTGGGCATGATTCCAGTCAATTTACTGGTTGGAATTCATAAATTCCAAACATAGTATAGTTTGATTATCTATAAAGGCAGGGAGAAACACTTCAAGGGCATCATGCTCTCCGGAGCTCTGAATGTGATACTGATCATGCAATTTCTTTTCCCTCGATTACATTTGTGGCATGTTAGAGAATGATAAGCTCTCTGAAAGAATCCTCACAGCTCCTGAATCATCATTTACCCAGTTGGTAAGAGACTTTTGAGGATATATTTGAATGATACCACAGCTTTTGATGTTAGTTGCTTTATATTGTACAGTACTACATATAAGGCCCTTCATTCTCGAACCCGGTTAGTCACGATTGATGAGAATTATCGGTATGTCAAATGCATGGATATTTTAGACTTGGAATGCACGTGTATGCAAGATAATAAATCTCATTTTATGGGTAGTATTGTCAGATGTGTTATAAGTATCATGAAAGAATGTGTTTTGCCTCTATTATGTTCATCTTATTTCTGCATTCAGTTAATTAATTGGGCATTAAATATGGGGAGAGGGGGGGGGGGAAGGCCAGAGAAATCAGGTAAACAATAATCCATAGCATTAATGTGTTCTTTTCTTTCTAGCCTGGCAAATTTTACCCTTCTCCCCGTGTAACTAACTTGAACTTGGGTGTACTTTTACACATACTTTAAAGTGATCATATATGCTCCATTTCAAGTTTCAAGTTTATATGAAAGGGATAGTGTTTAGTTGTTGTAAAGAAATGTTGACAAAGGGCATGGAAATATCACAGCACACATCCCATAGTGATCAATATCCACGGTGTAATGAATGGTTATAATTTAACTAACTTTCATTCAAAATGTAATTACCTACAATTTAATAGGAGGAAGTTGTGGAGTTGTTGAATTTTTAACTGGCTGTTTGGAATATTGTCGACTTCTCTATTAAGCATCATATGTGGTTTGCCAGTTGAATTTATTGCGATTTACTTTTCTGCATTTGTCACTTTTGGAAAAGTAGGGGACATATATGGCTTAAGTTTTGCCATCAAATAATTGTTAGTAAGTATGTACACATACTCCAACATAAGTTTGAAATTTCTCTCATACTTTTCTTGAGAATTGCTGGCTATGTAGATGAGTCATGAATACTACTTATTATCAGTCGAACATGGCTGTATTTTTTCAAAATCTGCTTTCCTGGAGGTTCTGACCATTGAAATTATTCCCAGAAATCAATTATTGCTTTGGCAATAAAATTCATGTTGAACTTTTGATATGATGGCCATTATTTGAATTTCTAGCATATTTTGGAGGGGGGCAATGCTAAGAACCTTTATTAATGCACATTTGCAACTTTGTTTGGAATGGGTACCCAGAATGTACTAGGATGAACTAGCCAGGATGAACTAGCCAGGCTGTCTTTCTCATCTTGTCAGATGGAGCTTGCCTCTTTCATGGTCTAAACAATAGTATTGAATTTACCCTACAGGTCAGGATGCTATAAATCAACTGAATGGCAGAAGTCGAGCAATGCTCATGAAAGAAACATTTAGTACCCAAATTGCCTCACAGTTGAATGTAATTTGTGATAATTTACTGAACGACCTACCACTTGTGAAAGGCCGTCTCCTCAATCGATGTGTAAATCAAGCAGTGATAGGTTTTCAAAAATTTACTATCAGCAATGAAGTGTTTATGCTGATGAGGCACTCTTTTATCACATCGTTTGAAGTCCACAAACCATATTCCTCATTTCTACAGCATACTCAAGGATGAAAGCTCTTTTCTCTCTCTGCTTTCATTTTGTCACACATACAAATCTATGTTACAAGCCAAGCCTGTCTACTATTAAAGGTCACGGGACACGGAGCAGATTCCCTTCAAACTTTCACAGATTGAGAAGCTAGGATATCAAAACACTATACACCAAATTTGGAGTTCTTTGATTGTTTCATAGCTGTTTTAATTAAGTTAATTACCAAGCTCATCCTGTAAGATGATAGACGTCATAGGGGGAACTACCACAGTGGCCAAAACGATATAGGCAGAATGTGCTAACCAAGATCAAAGACATAAACAATACAAATATCAAAAATCAACAAAATATCTAAAATTGGTGCACAACAGTACAGAGATTTGCGCAAGTTTCGTGTTCCTCTAACACTGGTAGCTCAGTAACTCTGCACTCAGCTAGCCTAGCTACCTAAGACCAAGATTTGTTTCTGAGTTATTTCTATCATGGGGAAAGTTAGGTAACAATATCCCACCTAGGCCTAACTACTAATACAAGTTTTTAATATTTCATTTGTTTTAAACAATTTACTTCACTCCTCTCTCACCTCTCCCCCATATGTATGCACTCTTTTCTTCTACCTAGCTGACAATAGTATGTAGCATTCTTGCACTGGTTCCCCCTAGACCTCTCTTTATGAAAACTTAGCATTTGGCTTTCAATATATATGTCAATTTTCCATTTTTAGCATTGCATCTTTCAGATATGTTGCAGAATAAATGGATTGATACATGTGAATGTAATTCGTCTATTTATAAGTACAGGTGAATTTTCTTAAACACCTTTCAAAACTTTCTAATTCTCCAGGCAACACAGCTGTTTCTGAGTCATCTTAACAATATAAGAGAGAATTATGGTGCCACACCGGTGTCTTGGAAGATGGCTGTACGTTTCTTGATGGCCAGGAAGTTTGATGTGAAAAGGGCATTGGAACTCTTCAGAAATCATACGGTAGATATTTTAATCCTGTCCATTTCATGTAAAGAGTTATTATGTCATTTAGTTTGCTTTCTTTATTACCTGTCTTCTCATGACCTTATCACTTTCACTCTGAAAGTGACCAGCCACTCTCTGAGGGTGCACAGTGCTAAGATAGTTCTTCTCTAGACATGGTAGAGTGCTAATGTTGTGTGGAGACGGGTAAGCTTGTCGCTAATTAATCTGCAAAATCTGGTTCTTTTGTTGTTCATTTTACCCATTGGTTACCGTTTTCGTGTGGCTTTCGCAGTTGGAACTCCTTGAGAGAAATATTTCTCACTCTCCTGATAAATATCCATTTCATATGGACATTTCTAATGCTGGTTTCCTGCATCTGATTGGTCCAGTTTAATTGCAACATATTCCTCCTGCATTTGTATCAGTAGTTCTCCCACTTTTCCTGCTAATGCATTAAGAAGATATATATAGATATATAGATATAAATATATATATTTAAATATAAATATATATATCTCCACTTTGTGAAGTGCCATCGGCAGTTACTCATTTCCTGGAGTGGTGCTATGTAAATCAACATTATTATACATATATATATTTTTACTTCTTAATGCAAATGTAAGAGTTGAAGAGAGACATGTAGTGGTCAAGTATCCTTGTCATAATGTTTGGAAGGCTCAACTCTACTTTTGCACTGTTCCATGTACCTAGTCTTAATATTGGTAATTTTTGATCAGTGCTGAGGTGTTAATCCTCTCCTTGGATTCAACACACGCTTCCTCCTGTATCCTTCCTACCATTCAGAATTTCGACTGTCAATGTTCTAACGAGGTTTTCTCATTCACTGGATGTGCCAGACTGGAAGGAGTTCCAGGTTACATTCAAGCAACAGATGTATTGTGAGGAACAAGATAATTTAGGATGGAGATGACATTATTTTATTGTTGCATATTTTTGCATTGACTCTCTTGCCTCCCTTACCTGTCTCCTCACAGCCACAGCAATCTCACTCTACCATGCCAATAATGAACCGATAACCATTTCATCATTGTACACCCTTCGGCAACCAATCTGTACAGATCAATGCCCCTTCTTGTCATCCCCATAGCTGGTGTACTAAAGTTTACATGAGTTCACTGACACTGAGAATACCACCTACACTGTGTATATATACCAAACCATCAACAACACTCCAAGTAACCTAAGAGACTGTTCATGGTGCTCCTTATATTGGCATATAAAGTCAAGTTTTTATAGTTATGTGCATATAAACCTGGCCTTGGCATTCCAAGAAAGACTCTTGACAATTTTGTTGAAGGGGTTGATGTTCTTTAAAACCTCCATATTTTTATATTTTAACCGACTTAAACTGAAGTTGCTGGTTATTGTGTACTCATAACATACTGTACATCTGTAGTGTAAAATATGATAGGAAACACTTTGCATCTCTTTGTATCTATTTGGTAAATTCTTTCTTCCCTGCTGCTGTTGCCTCCTCTATCTTAGTCTTACCCCGTGACTAAAAGTGTTTCAATATTTGTGAACTGGTTATTTGAACTGGTTTAATAAAGCAATATAAGAAGATATTTCATACAGGTTTCACAGCATTGCTCTCAATAGGCCCTTCCATCTTCCTGTAGTCACTCAGTGTCTCTTTGTACTGCCTTTGTATTTATGGAAAATCTTCAGATTTGTCCCCTTTGGTCTTCTTTTGGTCACCTCAGTTTATTCTTGGTTTTTTGCTTCTCGTCCATTTTGTAAATCACTTTGCTTGTTGTCCTAGATTGTGTTGTTATTGTATGTTGTCTCCTCACAACAAGAGCACTCTCTTGCTCTTTCATGTCTAACACGATGTGGTAAACCTTTTGAAGTACTTTGGCAGCTTTGGTAAATTATTACTGGGAGAAATTGATAGTGCTTGATATTGGAACAAGGATTCTTACTGCTTTTAATGTGCAGATCTATTTATATCCAGATACAGGAAAGTACAATTTAAATAGAAAAGGGGATTTATCAAAATAAAGCAAAACTAATCTTTTCAATGACTTCAAGTGTGTAACATAATTTTAAAATAAAAATAATTCACTGAGCTTTCTCCTGTTCACATGCACTCTACTGCAAGTTTCAGAAGTTTAGATCCGAAATGAGAAGGACATTGATCTGAAGGGGTCAGTTGAGGGCCCAGTGCAAAATGTCGGATTTTTGTTATCTCCAAGGGTCGGAGTGATCTACCGGTGACAGTTTCATATTTGGTAAACACCCAAACCAGTCGAAAATTAGGCTGTCTGTTTAGAAGCACAATGCAGTCAACGACCTGTGTTTTCTTCTTATCTATGCTAAGTTTGATGTGTATATAAGTGGCATCCACTAATTTATCAACATATGGACACAATTTTACTATCACTCATTTCAGCTCTCTGTCTCAAGCAACACCTTTGATCTTTGGTTTGTGTGTGAATGCCACCATTGGAAAGTAATGTTGTCCACTAAGATAAATTCTAATCTTCCACAATTTTAATTACCCGCAAATTATCATTTGCGGCTCAAGATTACCACCAGTTAAAGAAGAGAAATATCCAATCAATTTTGAACTGCATTGCACTGTGTTCCTAAATGTCAAATGGGAGGGTACCTCTCAGCCAAGAGTGGCTCGCATATCTATTTAGGTTTATATTTGATGCAGGTCTTGTGGGAGTTTGCATCGAGTACTCTTTAGCCTATATGCTGGCCTATATTTAGAATAGCCACACACAGTTGAAGTCTTATCTACATTAACTGTATGAGAGGCTGTGATAAAGGTAATTGCACGAATGGTAGCAATATCATCATATACTTGGTGTATGTTTTTTTTTCTGTTTTTTTTTCCTCGTAATCCTTGGTCTGCTTTAACATCTATGCAGACATACTATTACAGAGTAAATGTTAAGGATTTTCTCCGGTTGACGCTCGGACGACCAGGCCTTGCGTTTTGGTTGTCGGAACAGCAAATTTGGTGGTCTGGAAAAATGTAGCAAAATAACATTGAACAATCTGTATACTGTAGGAGATATGTAAAGGTTGGTGAATAGAACACCAGCTTTGGGGTTGATACTGAATATTTACTTCGCTCCCCGCTTACCTGTCTCCCCACAACCTTTGCACCGCATTCTACCGTGTCTAGTATGCCCTGGTAATCTTTTAACACTGTGCACCCTCACTGACCCCCAGTGACCTTCTTATTTTACCATTTCAAAGTGTCTTACACGTTTTTCGTATTGGGAAAAATTTTCTTCGAAATTCGCCAGGAATACCTTGGATTAATACGCTAGAGGTTCCTTATAGGAGTTCTAGACATCCATCGATCTTTTCCAGTCTGATAAGTATCCTTTTCTTGTAGGGAAGGGAGTTTTGGGGGCTGTTTTTTAGTGTGCACTCTCGCCCATGCGTTCGTTTTTTGTTAGCGTAACGTTGTTTTCTCAGGTAGTAGTTCTGCGAAACTACTTCGTTCGTTTGCCGCTGATGACCCCTTCAGTTATCAACCATTCGTAATCAGAAAGGCTCTGAAGAAAAGGAAAGCCCTGATGACGTACATGTAGACCTAAGCTGTACACTGCAGGGAGGTTTAATAGAGGTTCTTTCCATGATAAACATTATTAATAATAATATAGAGGAATGAGAAAGCGCAAACCTATCCACCGATAACGATGCCAGAGGCGCCTAACAATATTACCCTGGTCAACGATAACCTGTCAAACATATAGACAAATCCCTCCTGGATGGAAAGACGCAATGGAGATAAAGCGCCTTGCCCAAGGACACAACAGTATGATCTGGTCAGGACTCAAACCTGCAAGCCTAGATCACCAGTCTACTGCCTTCACCACTTGACCACAGTGCTCTCAAAAAATGAGTACTGAATGGGTAGTTTGCTTCATCAGAATCTTAGTCAATGCTACAACTGCTATATGTGACTCCTACAACTATATATGTATTTATGTACGTATTTTAGATCATACTGCAAGTAGGAGCCTCATTGGCTTATCAAAGCCGCAAGCTGACCGAAGTCAGTCTCTTACATTCATATTTAATGTCCATGATTATGAGTTGTCAACAACTCTGTAACTGGGCGACATACATTGATCTTGGAGTGACTTGAACCGGGGACCTTATGATTGAAAGGCACCGGCTTTAACCACTGAGCCAACTGAGCTATAGATCTACCCATCAGAAACAAACTCCCAACAGGAACCGTGAAGATGGTGAGAGGGTGGGTTTGTAGAAATTCCACCTCATTAATCCCTGGCTGCTTGAAGGAGCCCGGGGAGTTACTCAGCAAGCACAAAAGCGTTATGAAACGTTTTGTCTTTTGTTATGATAACGGTATTTGTGGTGTAAGAAATATGTCACCGAAGACGTTTCCGGGCTATTATTTCAAAACAATTTTGGTTAAGACATTAATATAACATTAATATAACGTCAATACCTCATAGAAACACTATGTCGACGATTTTACAATGCCACATTTAACGTAATAAACACGTATTAAATGTTATGACAACGTACCCATTACTTCTCAAATCTCTTCATGTCGAAATGTGTCAATTTCGTAGTTCAGTAAAAGTTTCCAACTTCCTATTGAAACTACCTACCGTAGTGCGTAGTCACCATCAGGTGCTACGAAATGCAACTCTGGTTAAAATGTCGGAACATCGAACATTATTCATGAAGCGCATACTGTATGTTCGGAGCGTGTTAGCGCTTGTAACTTTGCTGGGGTTCTATCCTACCCCTTCTCCAAGTTACTAACGCGTTTGTCTTGGTAGTCACCAAAGAAATAGAGAAGCTTATTCCATGGTATCGTTCACATAGTCGACAGCTCGTTGCAGCACAAGTTGAGCTCACACGTTGCAAGCCAGGTGACTGCTTGGCCCCCTTCCTCTCTGTACTGTATAGCGTTTTATACTTTCCTGGCAGTTTTCCAAGTTTCTAGGAAGTTTACATTTTCCTGACAGTTTGCCAGGTTTGTCAGGTGACTGCTTGGCCCCCCTCCTCTCTTAACAAATGTACAACGTTACAAATTCTTCTGGCAGTTTGCCAACTTTCTAAGAAGTTTCCCTTTCCCGCCTTGTTTACGCGGATAGGCATTTGTTCTCTTGTGTACATGTTTTTCAGCTCTTATACTTCTCTTAAGATGTTTTGATACTGAATTGATCATTTTGGAGGTATTTAGCTGTAAGGAATCTGAATTTGAAATAAACGCATACTGGACACCCTCCACAGCTACAGAATTTTGGTCGTCTCTGACGACCGGACTACCATTAAAAATTTGCCCTGTATACTATTACATTGTATCAGTGATCTGTAGTTTGAACCCGGGCCTCCTGCTTTATATGCGGACACCCTAACCACTAGGCTATGGACGCTGATTGTGTGTCCAGAGGTTCGAAACTGGTAAGGAAGGTCGTATTTCCAGTGTAGGTGTTTGTCACCTGTATCGAACAATACTAGTTCTGTTTTGGTGACATATTAGCCTTACTCTAGAGATCAAACATGATGCTAACCAACTCGAATTATATATATTTACAGTATATACCAAAATTGTTCCTTGTTTGTCACAACCAGCAGTTTTGATAAAGTTTATGTTCTTATACTGTACCACTGTCTGAGGTCTCGGTTTGTAAGCACGTTATCAGCTAAACTTGATTTCACTTTTTGTGTAGGTGGTATTTGTACTGGTTATGTTTTAACTTCAATCATTTACTTAAATTGTCACATGAGAAAAGGTCCTTGTTGTGGACTGTCCGTGAATTACGAGATCTGAATTTAAAATTTAGCTGTGGGCGTAGATGAATATAGAAAGAAATTACTGTACAAAAAGTGTACAATCCCTCTAGATCTCTGAAATCCCACTGTTGCGAGTAAGAGGACAAGGTTAAAGTGGGAGTATAAAGCTACAGTACATAGTCTTGTACTAGTACCTATACTAGATTTACAATGACCTGACAATGACCTGAATATGAGTACATATCCATGAGCGCTCGTAAGAGTATACATAAGTAGATGTACATAATGAGTACAAGTGTGGACTCAAGTGCTACAAGTCTGGTGTACCCGACACTTGGATCCCTGTGACATTTCGTGTATACTGTATACATAGTAGATCATACAGGAAGGGAAAAAAATCAGTATCTTGACCCAGATGTAAGAGTCATCAGGGGACAGCACTTGCCATTTGTTGCCGATTTGTTCGACGGGATAGATGTGAAAGTACTTCTGTCGAAGGGAGATAGGCGAGCGTCATTGTGGTTGTTATTAAGCTTTGGGGTATTTGCACTCATCTATAGATCCCTGCCTGGGCTCTTCAAGTTGCACTAAGTTCCCATCTACAGTATGTTGTCCTAAAATTGCTAGTATCTTAGCACTGCACCCTCGTAGACCAGCTTCCTCTGATATTCAAATATGCTTCTTAAAATCTGCAGTGGCAAACTTTCTGTGGCAAATTTTATGAATTTTTGTATTAGTGAGTGTTGCTAATATTCACATCAGAATACTGTAGGGTACCAAAATTGACCCCCAAAGAATTGCTTTAGAAACTTGATTCATCAAGAGTAAATTTTTTAATAGGTCAATTATTCTCCAGGAAATCTGTTCAACATTTTGCTTTATATTAAAGAGCTCACATTTTTCACATCCCCTATGTTTATTTTGTTATTAGAGAAAATGGATTTTCAAGTTACAAGTTAAATCGGTAAATTATTCAACAAGGATATGATTGAGTTATCAATCAACCTTTTTACAATTTTTGTTTGAAATTGACTAATTTGCATAATTATTCATGTACAATGAACTATGAAGGATATGTATCATTAATAAATAGCAGATCAAGAGTAGGTACGTCAGTTTGTTTTATTCCTTCTGGGTGAGTAATTTTGAAACATGAGGGTGATAGAATGAACAGATCATTGCTTTGACCAATCAGCCATGTAGGACCAATATGCTCAGCTTTCAGATAAATTCTATACTTTGTTAGACCTTTGTATGTTATATTTTCATTATAAAACTACTTTGTGTAAAAGTTGACTATAAATTTAATTATGTTCTCAATAAAATATGTTATTATGAGCTAGAGAGAATTTGCAAGTATTTTTTATCCATCTTAAGGATTTATATATCCCTGTCGATGGGAGAAAAGGTTAAAACAAATCTTAATAGAATGATTGCATAGTTTCCTTCAGATTGGTAGATTCGGAAGCAGGAGCAACTGGCAAGCATCGTTGCTCGAATCCCCACACCAGTCAGTTTTAGGGAAGTATTTTCTTTATCCATCTTAAGGCTTTATATCTGCCTGGCTTGGAAGGCATACAGTATATATTTGTAAAGACTAGGTAGTCACATGTGCATGAGGGAGAAGCCGAATGGCTTACTTTCACTTCACAAATGGGTGGCTATCCAAGTTTTAGTTCATTTTGGGATTTATTTTTTGCCTGTTACTGTTTGGAGATACCTACCTTAATAAAGCCATCCAGGGCTGGAACTGAAAACATTCCAATTGTTAGGTTTTATTGCTTCCAATGGCCCTGTATTTTTATTTACTCACTAATATCCTGGTTTGAAAAACTCAAACACAAGTAGTTAGCACTTGTGTCGAGTTAGAACAAATGGCTACAGATCGAGGGTGTACTACAACAGTCAAAAGGCCAACTAGAGTACTTAACTGATTAATACCCCAAATAATGATGTAGACTGTGATATGTTGGGGATTCGGCAGGAAAAGGCAGAAAGAGTGTTATTCCAACACTTTTTTTATCCATGGAAGTATCAATGCAATTCTCTACTATGTGTGTATATATATTATAGTTTACCTCTTAAAACTTTTTATGTGAGATTGAAGTAGAACTACAGTCATGAATCTGAATTTTGCATTGAGCAAAAGTGAATTTGTGAATTTGTTAGGTCTTTTTCTAATATACATTATTTATTTCACTTTCCAAGACATATAAAGAAAAAAAAGAAAGAAGGTTACAGTAGAATAGACAATTACTGTATATGTGCTTCATTGTTGGTAACTACTTTTGCAGTGACAATAAAGTGCTTGCTGTCCATTTTTGGACTTTTCTAGCATATTTGCTGGCAATATTGATGACTTTGAAGGTTGAACTGGCCATGCCTTTAGGTATTGTCATGGTTTTGGACTTGGTTTATTTTTTATGGATAGTTCAATCATAGACAGCCACAAGCCTCTGGTGTTGGTACCAAATGCACAATAGATATTATAAACATAGGTACAATTTACTGTTTAGGCTTTGCATTATGTAGACTACTTAGCTTCACACTCGGGTTTCATAATCTTATGGTTTCCAATTGATGCATAATGAGTATGACGTCTGTGCTGAACTGTATTGGTACTCGTGGTGTGTTACTTTCTGTAGTCAATGTATCATTTGAAATGTACACGCTCCCGTGCTACATGTTTGAACTTTATATAGACCAGTGAGTGGATTCAATTTGTCTAACTTAAACATTGTAATATAAACACATTGTAATTTTATACCATTATGGTAAAAAAAAAATCCACAATGCTGAGGCAAATTATTGTTGTCTTCTGGTAATAATGACAGTGAAGAAGTAATAATTCTGGAAAACGTGGATGTAAAACAGCTGTGTCTCGATGTTGGAATGCTATTGTTTCTAGGAAACTACAGTATATTCTACTCAAATATTTAGTCCATGAAATGGGAATTTATATTAACAAAGCTGAAGAACTGTTTTCTAAGGTTGAGCTTGAATTTTCATAGACGTCCTTTTATTTTCCAATCTCAATTCATCCCCTATTGATTACAGAGATCATTAATTTATAATGACGTTTCTTTCATCGGCGACTCAGCCCCGAACACGTTCAAATATCCTTACGAAGTCAGGCCGCGTTATGCAGCTATCACCATACATGTGACTCATTCTACGCTACTTGTCGAGAGATATCCCTGAATGAAACAGGTTAAGCAATGAAGAGGCTCCACATGCCTAATAAGCATGTCTCTCAGTCAATTTGCTCCATCTGAAATGACAGCTTTTTGATGTCGTAGTCGTGGTCTTTGTCGTCAGTCGGCGGCAAAGTAAGTTCAACTATATTATCTACCCGTACTACTCACTTTTAGAATGGTCAAATAAAGCTCTTATCTTGACTGACTCATGACTGAACATTTTTATCATGGAAGTGGATTATTTTTCTCTTCACTTGAAACAACTGTGAATCTGAATTGTATGGTAGTAGTATATTATTAAATCTGGATCTGAATGTCTAAGTTTAGAGTTGTCTCTTTTGATGAATTGGATGTGGGTGTTTTGAATGAACCTAGGCTTGTGATAGTAACACCGCAGCGTGGACAGCTAGTTGGGCCTCGACTGTCTTCTAGAATAAGATTTATATTTTAATCAAACAAAATTGGACAGATGAGAATGCTTTGTTGGATATTTTAGCCATACCCACAAAGAAGACAGAAGAAAAGCAGTAACAACGCTACTTTATGCAAAATATCTCAAATTGTTTTTTCATCATGAAATGTTTGACCTTGGATGGCAGAACAGATTGCCAAATTGGTCTAATTTCTCCACAAAAACAAAACAAAAAACAAAAAAAACTTTGTGGAAATGTTTGTATACAGAACGTATATATAATTTAACTTCATTATCGAAAAGAAACTCAAAATAC